>LQNS02277219.1:1302920-1319199 GCA_001587735.2 Parhyale hawaiensis
ACCGACCGCAGCTCATCGTTCAAACCTTCCCAATTTATTTGATTATTGAAAGCATTTAAATCTCGTAGACTATTTATGCTATTTTGCCCATTATACTTTGAGTCACTTGATTCATAGCTACAGAACTGGGTTGTTATATCAATGAGTTTGTGATCAGACAAAGCTGTATCTTGGGTGATGATATTCTTTACGAATTCGGTATTCTGTACAAATAGGAGATCTAAGATGTTGTCCTTCCTTGTTACCGAAGTGATCATCTGCACTAAAGAAAGTTGTTCCATTACCTGTAGTAAAGATAGTGCTCGTTCTCTTTCATCTATTGTATAGGAAAACTTCTTGTTAAAAATAAAATTACCCGTTTCATCGGGCACGTCTGGATGTAGCCATTTTAGGAATGGAAAGTTGAAGTCACCTGTTATGATTACACTGTACTTACTATCAAGTCAATTGCAATGTGTATGAATTTTGTCGAGCAGCTCCGCAAATTTCTCAGATCTATTAGCCCTAAAGAAATATGTTTCTTCAAGTTGAGGTATTTGAGACATTACCTAGAAAACTTTCTCTGTGTGCAACACTTACAACGAACTATAGATACTTTCGGCATCGCAAGCGAATACGTATGGTTAGGGTTGAACGATATAGGTACAAACGTCTTTTCTATGTGCACGGCAATTTTTGACTAGTTTAAAGACAGAACTAGTTTGATTTTGCAAACGTTCTTTGCCATACATTTCCTTCTCTTGACAAAGTATGTACATTAGCCAAAGAGGCTATGTTTTTGTCGTCTTTGTGTTTTATTCTGTGTGTCTGTCTCTTTGTCACCATGTTAACTCAAAAAGTAATGAACGAAGCTCTAGAGGGAGGAACACGTAATTAACCTTTGGTGAAGGTCCGTTATTTTTTTCTCGGTAGCATAAATCAAAAAGTTACAGCCTGATTTTGTTGAAATTTATAAGAATTGTTGGGATTGTCACAGGGAGGAAACGACCATATTTTTGTGTTGATCTATTTTACCGTTTGTTTGTCCCTATATTTGTTCTAAACATATCAGTACCAGAACTTCAGGATTAAAAACGGATCTTTATTAAACTTTTAGGAAGTGTTAGAAATGTTAAAAGACACAAATAACCGAATATAGGTGATGATCGGTTCGTCTGTTCGTGCGTTTGATTAATGCTTGTTAGAACATTACGTAAAAGTTACGGACGGATCTTCAAGAAAATTACAGAAGCTGGCATTACTGTGAAAAGGCAAATCCTACAGAGTATAACAGCGTTGCACAGAAAATTTAAAACATGTAGACGAGGCCTTAGCAGTGAAAGCGATGAAGACGTCAGCGTTGTACATGCCGTAAACGAACAAAAATTAATACCATCAGCTGCAGTTAGCCCTCTGAAGGGGCAGGGTAAATCGTTATAACTTATGAGTTAAGATTATACTGAACATCAAACGTCGTTTATTGGATTAGCTACTGAAGCAGAGAAGCAACGGTGGTAAAAATATCACTCATATCATATTAGCAAAGTGGACTTGCCACTGAAGTTTGAAACAGACAGTGAGTTACGAAAGCAATCACATTATGCCGTGAATCGATGCGTGTAAACAAACATTGCCAGACGGAAAGTTTCTAAGAGCGGAGTAGTGCTGTTTGTAATGTGAAGTAGTGGGACGTTCCATTGCTTTAATTTCGTCGGGGTTGCCGATAATCCGTCATCATAATATTAATATTAATTCTTCATTATCTAGCACATGGTGAATGCATAGAACAGATTTCATCTCAGCTTAAACGTTGAATTTTGGCGATGAACGAAAGAAGGAGCCTGCATCGAGAGCAAATTGTAAGATCTTGAACTTCTCTTGAAGTCTTACTTCCTGAGTTCTACTGTAAATAGTTGTCACTGGCTAGACGTGGGATTACGCTAGTATCAACTACACTCGCTCGAAGTTAGTCTGTATTTACCACTCACCACTATACTAGGCATACCTCCTGCCGGAATCCACAGGCTGTTCATTGTAAGCAAGATGATGCTCGTGACCTTCCTTGAGTTTGTTATGAAGCTTGGAGGCACCCTGTACTACGACGTTACAGAACAGGGAGTGAAGCCGAGATTGGCTTGGCTCCTGTACTGCTCGGTGGTACAAATATCTGCCATAATGATCCTGGCGTGCCAGTGGAGTGCCAATGTGGTAGGTGGAATTTACTATGGCGATCAGCTATTTGTGAAGGCGATGTTCGTAGAAGAACTCTGCAGTTGCACATCATTTTTTCTTTTGTTCATCAAGTGCAGAGGCACTGCAAAGATGATGTTCTTTGTCAAAAGTTTCTACAAGTCTGCACCGACAACATCAAACAGGAGGAAACTCAAAGCGTTTGATGGTCCCTCCGTCTTTCTTGCTGTCGTTTCATTCTCAACTTCTGGGGTTTACTTTCTGCAAGTGTTATCGGAGGACATAGAAACTGAGAACAAGAACAGCATGTTGGAAAAACTCCACAAACAGCAAAGACTCTGGAAACAAAGTGAGCCGTGAGATCAATAATACTATTTAAAAGCTTACACGACGTAAGTAAGGTACCTTTATGAGTCTCGAGTGTCGGCAGTTGAAGACCAGTCACACAAGCAATTTATTCCATCTGAAAGTTCACGGTTGCAAGAGGCCATACGCTATGAATTGCTGCTAAAAGAGGTAGGTGTTTTAATATGTAGCTATTGTGACACGATTATAATTGTATAAAATAAATATACAGTAGGTGTCGACAAATTTCATTAAAAACTCAAAATTTTGGGAAGTTAATTCCCTTTATCAGAAATTCAGATATTATAAACTACAAAGAATGCCTAAAAAGAACTTTTTTATTTTACATGAACCAAGTTTGAACATGTGTTAAGAGGGGGAACCTAAAAAGCAAGTGAGTACAGTGCGCTATGAGGGTCGTTATATAAGCGTCGGACGGTATGGGAAAAGCGTCAGTCATGGATCGTGACGAGTGGTACGGCTGAAGTCATTATATTGATGCTAGGTTTTATTTTGTGGATATACGTATAGTAATTCTAGAGTTTTGAGTACAATTAGATTAGAATAAGCTATGATAGAGAAGTCTTTCCTGCTAATTGGATGGTTGTTTTGCTCTGCATGAAGACGGGGAGTTGATAGTGCAGGTTTTGCTAGTGATAAACCTGTTCTGCTTCATATACCTAAATGTTGGTCCACGCGGGCTGTGAAATGCTGTCCAGTGCTGCCGAATAACAGAGTTTAGCAGCTCGTGAAAAAAATAAATTCGGTTACAACACTGGACCGAAGATTTGTGGGAGGTTTATCTTTGAACTTAAACTAGGATCTTATCGGAAATGTATTTCTGTAAGAGAACCTGAAGTTTATGTGCGGGTAGGCCTCAGAGAGGAAAGCTTTCAGGGAATTGACCTTATCGACGGTGGTTTTCTAATTCTAATTTATGAACGGTAGGTTTAGTTATACCGGGATCGAATAACAATGACCTGTTCCACAATATGGACCAACCTACATTCAGAAATTTCCTTAGTCTGGCCATCAAAGATTTTTTTTATTTTTAATAACAGGTTATACAAATGAATCGACGGAGTTTCCATGGGCTCCCCGCTCGCCCCACCGTAGCCAATATCGTTTTCATCCACTATAAACGCTATGTAGATGGCACTAGCCTTATTTTCAGAGACCCAGCTGATTCAGACTTATTTCTACAATATTTACATAGCAAGTATCTGAACATAAAGTTCACTGCCATAAATCAATCAAACGATTCTGTTGCTTTTTTAGATACCCTTGTCACAAAGCGTGACTCAACACTAACCACCCGAGTTTACAGGAAGCCGACATTTTCAGGCCTTGGAACTAACTTCTTTAGTCACTGCTACGATCAATTTAAAATAAATGCTTTAAAAACTATATTATTTAGGGCATTCTCATATATCCTCCTCGTATCTAGCATTCTCCAATGAAATAGATTTTCTCCGAACCATTTTCACGAATAACGGCTGCCCACACCACCTTCTAGATCATTACTGTACACTGTTTCTTGACAAACTATTCGATCCCGGTATAACTAAACCTACCGTTCATAAATTAGAATTTTTCCACTCCTTTCCATACTACAGCAAAACCACCGTCGATAAATTAAATTCCCTGAAAGCCTTCCTCTCCGAGGCCTACCCGCACATAAACTTCAGGTTCTCTTACAAAAACACATTTACCATAGGGTCTTATTCTAAATTCAACGATAAACCTCCCACAAATCTTCGGTCCACTGTTGTATACAAATTTTCTTGCACGAGTGGATCAGCTCTGTACATCAGCTCTGTACATCGGCAGCACTGCACAATATTTGAAAGCCCGCGTTGACCAACATTTAGGTATATGAAGCAGAACAGGTTTAACACTAGCAAAACCTGTACATTCAGCTCCCCGTCTTCTGCAGAGCAAAACAACCATCCAATTAGCAGGAAAGACTTCTCTATCATAGCTTATTCTAATTCAATAGAACTCACAACTCTAGCATCACTATATATCCATAAAACAAAACCTAGCCTCAATATATTGACTTCAGCCGTACCACTCGTCNTACCACTCGTCACGATCCATGACTGACGCTTTTCCTTCCGACTGTACTTGCTCGTTTCCCTAAGCTTCCCATACCGTCCAACGCTTGCTTATATAAGGATCCTCAAAGTGAACTGTAGTCATTTGCCTTTTAGGTTCCCCCTTCTAACACATGTCCAAACTTAGTCCTTTAGGCATCCTTTGTAGTTTATAATTTCTGAATTTCTGATGATAGGAATTAATTTCCCGAAACGTTAAGTTTTTAATAAAATGAAATATGATTGTTATATATATGCTTGTGATAGAAACTGTTCTTAATCTGAAATTTGATAAAAATTCTAATTTCAGTTTTCAAATATCAAAGAAGAATTCGTGGGAGCCAATGCCTGGCCTATAACCATACGCCTCTTCAGTAACATAAGCTCGCTAGCTATATTCGTCTTCGTCTTCTTAATGCAACACGAACTGTTGATGGCGGCGGGATCAGTGATGCTTGGTGCATTCTTCTTCTACGCTTACAGCATCGGGGATGTATTTACTAATGGAGTAAGTACACACGCCTTTAATGAAACACCTGAGGATCATTGACCGCAATTTTAGAGCCTCTAAACCAACGGTTCCCAGTGGAGTGCGTATGAACCCGCGCACGGACCTCCTGCTGCCTGTTGGTTCACGCGCTTACCCTATAACTGTTTCAAGACATCTAGAGTTCTATGACAATATATTATAGCTTTTACTGGATAAGTGATAGAAAATATAAAATTTTTATTGCAGTTAGAGAAGAAATTTATGTTTTATTAAATTTTTATTGAAGATAAGATTAACAATTTTTTTAGTACGATTGGAAAATGACGGATCTATATTTATTGACGATGTAGATAACTTCCTCACCAATAATCCACACAAGTAGCGATCATAATTTCTCTGACTAAATTATTTGATGGCTTTTCATCATTCATGGCTCTTACTTGGAGAATAGTCAAACGGGTGCTAGAATTGGCTGTAATTCATTTTTTTTTTGTTTTCGTCGGTAAATATTGTAAGTAGATTGATGGGCATGGGCTTATATCTTGGCCCAACACTTGCAAATATATTTATGTGCTCCCATAAACAAAAATGGTTGAAGTCTGTGTGTTACAAACCTTAAAAAGTCCGTAATCGNAATTCATTTTTTCTGTTTTCAGCGGTAAATATTGTAAGTAGATTGATGGGCATGGGCTTATATCTTGGCCCAACACTTGCAAATATATTTATGTGCTCCCATAAACAAAAATGGTTGAAGTCTGTGTGTTACAAACCTAAAAAAGTCCGTAACCGACCACTTGCAGGCACTTTCGGTGTCTGAGTATCTCCAGCGCTGTGTGGCTTCCCATGACTAGCGCTTAGCAGGCGAAAGTGCAAATTTGTCATTGCACTTGAACGAAAAGTTATAAAATGTCAGTCTTATTACTTTGTTACAAACCTGATATATTTAGACACCAGTACTTGCTCAATTTAGAATTTTTTGCGCACTATCCCACTTTGTATCGATCATATAACAGTGGATAGTCAGTATCACGTCTATGTATCTACTTAGTTTATAAGTTTAATAGTTCTCTACTCCAACTAACACCGCATTTGGTTTGATTTCAGAGCTGGCGGTGCGTACGTGTCATTTGGCAATGGTTAATTTCACTTTAAAAAAATTGTTCACGATATAAAATGAGAGTTTTCAGCGTGTTACATTGCAGTCTTAAGTTTCTAGTGAAATTATTCGTTACAGATGAATGAATTACGCAGTGAAATCAACGACGCGTGCTTGTATATCGAAGACGACCAGCTCTCCAAACAGGTAAGTGAAATCGGCAGATTAACTGCAAAGGCGATTGCCTGTAGGGTCGGTACCCTTCGTCTACATGATAAAGAAACACCATCTTCTAATACACGCTCAATATTTTCTCCCATCAAGCGGCAGTACGGGAAACAATTTTTGCCAAATTTGTTTGCTAAATTTGTAAAAATAAAATAGTTCCGGTAACTTGAAGTGGTTACACAAGGGTGTATTCTTCGTTCAAGCGATGCTGCATTCATTTACCCTTTTATTTTCCGGCGTTGAGATAAAATAATGCCCACAGTACTGAGTAGAGAAGAAAATGAAAATAAAGCTGTGATTCAGAATATACGACTGCTTATACCTTTTGTGTAATAGTCTGTCCAGAAACTCCACATGTCATTCATTTTCTTTCAGAGACAACTTACGAAGAGAAACATAGTAAACCTTTTTACGCGAAAAAGGCTCTGTCGCAAACTTATGTTGGCATCAAGTAATTCCATGCATTAGTGCTTATAATTACTCTTGTCTGAACGATTTTAGTTGCCTTCACAGCGCACTCATTATCACCTACATGATGGGTCGTATCACTGGATATTTCTTCAGTCAAAGCACTCAAGTTTCTTCATACTGAAAATAACATAGTTTTATTTTAAGGTGGGTGCACTGTGAAACTAAAGTTCTCTACTCTTATTGACTTGGACTTTGAAACTGTTCTATGTTGTAAAATAAGAAAAAATAGGGATAGGTACAATAGAAGTGGGAGAATGATCTGCTACGCAAGACAAAATTAGATAAATACCTGCATCAAGGTAAAAAGCAGATGCTTGTAATTACTATGTGCTATCATAATAGTTACGAAAACAATCATCATCGTTTTCATTTAGTCTTGAGTTAGGCATATTTTGCCCAAATTTTTTTCACGGATCATATCTATCTTATTTGCTGCTTTGTACTCCTCACTAATTCCTCTTATTTTTCTTTCTATGCTAATTCGAGCACAGAACATTTGTTGGCTCCATATCTCTGTGAAAATTGCTTTATTGCAGTTCAAGATTATGATAATTTCTGAAGTAATATTAATCTGACGAAAGTGAAAGTTGATGGCCTGAAAAACCACCACTAACTACGTAAAGTAACCAAATTTCGTTTGAATTGATTAAAGTTTCTAGAACTTATGAACTTTTCTGCATTGTGAATCAATCCCTTTATGACACAGGCCTCTGACAAATACCGTAATTAAGCGGCTTGTTGTAGGGCAAAGAGAAGTGTTGTTGATCTTAAATTCAGTCAAGGAGCCAGGTAGAGATCGAAGATCTTTGTCTTTATGTTGGTGAACCCTAACACCAAACTACAGAAAGAGAGCAACATGAAAAGAATTTTCTTACCTCGCGATATCTGAGAAATACACAGACAAGTCAGCAAGCATCCAAACAGGACCAGCGCTGCCATATGTGACAAAGCTGACATCGCTCCATTGTCCAGGCAAACTCATACCACGTGTTAAATGAATTCGTCAGGAACGTTAAACGTGAAACCCAGGAAGCAAAGATCGTAACGAGTGTAATGGAAGGACTCACCTGGGCTTAACGAACACTTAGCCTTGACAGCATGACGTCACGTCTTTCAGTCTGTGTAGTTGAGGGTGGAACCTCAGGCCTTCATCGATTTGGCACTTTATCTTAACCAAAACTATAAGTAGTGTTATTTTTTTGATGCGAAGGAAGCCATATCAGAACAGTTGTTATTTAAACTTTCTTTAATTGCATATATTTTACAGTGCTGTGTGAATGTGTTCAGCTGAAGTGGCTGGTCAGTCAGGAGAGGAAGTTTGAACGAATTATTTCGAAAAATACGTTAAATGTTTTTAGTAATGAACAGTAGGAGTTCAATATGAAAAAGGGTGAATGAGGCTTCATTTCAAAGAAGAAATTAAATCAGGGAGCTATACCTGCACAGTTTTTGCCTCTGATGCTGTGAAAGCCTCCATCAGCCTCAACCGGAAATTATTAACGTTAATTATGATCTTTGTCCAATTACCATAATTAGGTTCTCATCACTTATTTTTGTATTCATGGGCTTGACGTTGCAATTTTTAAGTGTTGGTGATATTATACGAAATGCTCATAGGCTGTTCAGCTCTGCCGGTAGTCGAAGTGACGTCCTTGATGACGTCACTTACAGGCCCAGGTTTCACGTGAGTGCTCACGTTACGCTCCATGCCTCCTGATTAATTAATCTCATTGGACAACTCGGGCCCATATCAAAAAGAGGAGTTTTTGAAGGAGTTCAATTTACATCGAAAGACAACTTTTGGCTGAAAGTTACTGATGTTGCTGGTACCATATCACCATTTCAAGTTCATTTATTCACTTCTTGATTTGAGAAATAACTATTGAACGTAATTTCAGGAAATGGAAGTTAGTGTCTACAAATAACTTAGGTACTTCTTCAATGCAAACTGTAAAAAATAACTCATTATTTGTATATATTGTTTTTGTGGGGTTCATTGTTCGAATTAAATACCGCAAAAGTACATTTTTAGCGACCTGCAATAATGCTATCGGCAGTTAAAATTGGTTCAAATACCTACATAAAAACGCAAAACCTTCAAAATATTACACGAATCCAATCAAAATTTGGTAAGTTTAGATACTATTTTCACTCATGAGATTTACATTACTTCGGAAATGAGTAAAGTATTCTCCTGTTATAAAAAAATATGCACAAAGTTTATACCGCAGTGGAACATCGAAACGCACAATATGGAAACTGCAGTAGAAAAGTTTAGTAATTATTTTCTATCTATTGGTTGTACAAGACTACGTAGGTAATAACTCCTATACAACTTGCAGCACACAGCGTTTGTTTAAAAATTAAATCAGCTCATTATCAACTATTCCTCAATTGTTTAACCAATCTACGTATTAGCAAGGGTATTCCAGTGGTAACCTATAATTGGTTTGGCCAACAGATGCAGAGGATACAAAAGAAACTCAAGCAGATTGCTCCTCTGACCCTGCTGAGGACCTACACTCGATCTGAGCCGCGGCTCCTTGCTCATGGTAATATGTACTTAGAAGTAGAAGGCGCATACTGAAAGTACAAGTTTACCTCGTCGTCAAAAGTGATGACGATTTTTAAAATTTTGACTCGGAAATTTCTGCAAATTTTGTAATTTAGGAAACACGGGTAATTTTTGTAAGTTTCATCACATCGCCAAAGGCAAAATATAAATGTATTTAGCTGCACAGAAACATATGAATATTTATATACATACATACAAAATTATTTATTAATATATCACGACTATAATCGAAATCACCAAGATATTAAAATATTTGTATTTCAATTAGCTAAATCCTTGTTTACTTTCTACATATAAAATGTTATAAAGGACAAGCTAATCTAACGGCTACTATAGATTGTGTCTATGAAACGATTTTAGCACAGAATACGTCTTCTGCTAATGACATTTATTTTCATCTCAGGCTTTGAATTCGGTCGTAGCTTACGTGATCATCCTGCTGCAGATGAAGGAAATGCTACAGGACAGTGACCCAGCAGCGCTTGGCAACAGCACCTCAACGTTGCCATGTGGCGAAGTGGCGTGATATAGTAAACACCTGTTCCACTAGAACCTTCGCTGTTAAATATAAAACGGCCAAAATGGTTTCAACATTGCAAAGGAACATCGCAACGTTAATGCCACGTTTAGTATAAACATAATAATGTTATTTGTAACACCCAGCATAACCCTATAGCAGAGTAGCTGTAGGAGATGACTTTTGCTTTGCTGTTATATACAGGAGTAAAATTTAGGTTTTCTCATTCATGCCATTGGGCAAGCAAACCATCGCACTCAATGAATATGTTGCTAGAAGAAGGCTTAGCACTCGAGTATTGAAGCTGTACTCGACAGCTGTTTGTGTATACTCCAGACCTCATCAAGGCTTATTAATAACGTTATAATCACTTGTAAGGTAGACGACCATGAGCACGTTCGATTTTGTGTCGAAATTAAGCCTCGAAACTTAACTTGTTCAAAACTTCAGACCGAATCTTTGGCTTTGTCACTTAGAATGGAGCTGCAAACGTTAGAAGCAGCACAGTAACGCTGAGCTGGCTGTACAGTAAACTCAATTTCACGGAGCAGGATTGACTTTCTGGAAATTTCGGGGTTAATCGATTGGAGGTCAATGGTATATAGAGACTCAATTCAGAGGGTGCAAGTTAGTGCACCTGCGTGAAGTTTCGTATAAGTCAAGCCTTGAAGGTTTAATTTTGGAGCCGAGTCGAACATGCCCTAGCGCAGGCGCGCGTTCGGAATATAGTTGACAACTATTTTATTGTATACACCATATGGATGTTATAAGCCAAGTTTAGCTACCGCTTGTTTCATGGCCGTCTAGCATTCGCGTATTGAACATACGGTGGTCAGGGCTGTTTACCTTCACTACAACGCGACTATTTGGAATTTTGGCAAAGGTACATACCTTGTGGCGGTAAACGCTTAGATCCCGCGTGTTGGGTGTGGATGTGACTGCTGCAATTACACTTACCACCGACCAAATTCTTGCTAAGTGAAGTTGTACTGCCTTGCAGAAAGCGCCTGTATCTGAAGCACTGTGGTTGTTGCCGTCGGGCACTTGCATTTAACACCCGCGAGTGAAGTGAAGAGTGTTATAATGTTTTCGTTGATGATTTAAGTTCCACCTAATAAGTGGTCGAAGAAGTTGAGCAATGTTCATAATTTTTTTGCAGGGAGTCTGGTGAGTTGCCCTATTTGTCACCCATGCCAACAAACTAGGAATAGCTGGCCATAAAATATGACGGCTCTGACATTTGATTTCCATCCAAAATAGTTAGAAGGAGTTGAGCTATGTTTATGATTTTATTCAGGGAGTCTGGTGGGCTAACTTCGATGTGAACCACACCAAAAAACTAGCATTAGCTGGCTATCAAAAATGATGGGCAATGAATTTTTCTTAGACCGCGGGAGATGGTCTTACGTCAAAAGGCGTTCTAGTTGTATATGTATTCGTATACATATTTGTCTGTCCGCCCAAAAAATGTATGAGTTGAGCAATGTTCATAATTTTTGTAGGGAGTCAGGTTTGTAGACATACGTAGATGTGAGCAAGGCCAAAAAACTAGTTATCAGGTCATGAAAAAATGGAGGTATGAATTTTGTTGTTTGTCTACACAAAATGAGGCAGAAGGAGTTGAGTCATGATAATAGTTTTTTTTTCAAACAGTCAAGTGAATTGACTGACATTTGAGAAATAGAAAATTTAGAGTTAGCTGGCCACAAAAATGATGGCGTAGAATTTGCCCCCACCGCGGGAGATGGTCTCATGCCACGAGGCGTTCTAGTTCTGAATGTAGATGATGTTGGCTGTATATCAGGCGTCTTTTTGCGGCCACATTCGTAACCAGAATTACCGTGATCATGATCCTCGTGATCACCGAAAAGCACAATTTAAGAACGGTCAGTGGTTTTGTAAACGAACTCGAGACGCTACGTTGGTCACGACTTGCTTTCTACGCAGAATCAGCGTCAAATTGTGAGCTGGGTAGGTACCAAAGCATTTTAACTATACCTACGCGTTGAATTTCTTATCTGATGTGTATGCGAATCGCACGTAATATATCATAGCAATTTTTGAAGCAGTGCACAGACAACCTGTGTAGCACGAACACGCTAATTATGTATAGAAATACCGATAGATGAAAGTTTATATGTTTCCACTCTACTAGAAAATATAGTTTATATGTTGCTTGGTTTGCTGCCATCTTCGTTCAGAGGTGAAGGACTGATTAGGAGAAAATGCATTTTCACAAAAGTATGGGGGCCATTGAAGATGATATTATTATTATTATTAAATCACAACAGACTGGCGACATAGGAACGGAGAAACTCCATGAGGTTAACAGACCCCCACGCAGCCAGCCCAGCGGGTGAAGAAAACAAAAGATTGAAAAAAAGAAGATCCGAGATCACAGAATAGCTCTGTGTACAGATCGTTTAAAGCTGCGAATACCCGCACTTGCAAAGACAGAGCCATCAAGACCATTCCAAACATCCACACACGATGGAAAAAACGAACGGACATACTGACCCGTACGGCATCGTAACGGTTCCAAGGCAAACTCATGAAGAGCACCAGTACGCCGAGGGTGCCTCACCCGAACAAATGGATCCGGAAGAAACTCAGACAGTGGATGACTGGGGCAGTTATAGATTTTATACAAAAAACAGACCCCACCAACTGTGCGACGATGCGCCACATCACAAGGCACAACACCACCCAGCATGAACGCACATCGACGAACCACTTTGTCAAGCAAACACAGATGGCAATTGGCAGCAGAACCCCAAAAGTAAAGACGCTTCAATACTGAAGACACTCCTGACATTACCAAGTTTGATGCAGTGCGGTTATGTAAAATCTTCAGAGGTCTTCCTTTTGTTACATGCTCTTCAAGCTTTTGAATTTCCGTTCCTACCGTTCATACTAATCCATAGCGAGCAAATTTTTGTGAGTTGAACTTCTTTCTTCCGGTTGAAGCATCATGGTGAGTTGAGGCCGAGTACATTCACCTGTAACTGACGCCGAATAATGTTCATGACGTAGTTACTGCTGATAGCCACGGTACAATGATGAGCGTCACCGGTAAATTCTTTTGGTTGGACTCTATTTTTTCCTTTGGTGCTTCTTGACTTCCGAAGGAAGTGGGAAATTCTAAAGTAGAAGACTCATGTTAGCATGGATCATAGGTATTTTTTGTTGAAATAAAAGAAGATCAAGACTGCGGGTATGACACATCTTTTTCAGCAATATCCGTACCACGAACAAGAGCAATAAACACATTCATTACAAATTCATTACTCTCATTATGACTTTATGCAGGCGGTGTTCAGTGCAAATATTTGGGCTTTGTTGTGGAGGCCGCAGCAATGATTGCTAGTATGACTCGTTAGTGATCAATATAGCAGAGCGGAGCAGGCTCCTGCGTAGTGACTCGTATCGTCAGTATATTTGCCTAGTCGTAACTGGCCACATAGCATTTTGTGCCCCAGAAAAGAGTTTTCACAGTTTGTTGTTTTCGCGGCCAATGCAGTTATAAAATAAATACACCTCATTAAAAATTGATGTAAAATTTAGTATCTCACTGCTTAACAACTGAGGAAGAGGCTTAGGAGGCTTTCAAAATGGTATGTAACACCCTGCCCCATTCGGCCTAGCTCTGAAACGTATACATTCCACCAAATCAGCTTTAAGTAGCAGTAGGACAAGAAGGTCGGTGAACCGCCTAGAAAGTACTGGAAGGTTCTTGATTGCGCAGCGGCAACGTATTCCTACCTGTAAAGACAAGCATGACATACCTGTCGATGTATCCAACATACACGTTGAAAATTCTTGGCATCCTGTGCTACGATGTAACCGGCAGTGGAGTGCAGCGCCACATGGGTTGGATGCTGTACGCAGTGGATAGGTTGAAATTGGAAAACAGTGCAATTCGCAAAGAAATGGAGGGGATGAAAAGGCCCCATTCGTTTGCTGAGGCTGCCCGCAATGTCGGTACTGCATCAGGTATTTCTAATGACGTCTTCTCAGAAGAAGCAAGCCAACGAGAAACAGCGGCGGAAAGCAGACCGATAGCTGCGGTCAACATACCTACTATTAGTGACATGAATGTCCGAGTGGACCAGTTAGAGCAAGATGCTTTGGNAATTGAATTAACGGAAGAAAATACGTACGGGGCGACGTTTGTCACAATGAAACTATTTTTTCATATATATAAAGTACTATTTTTTCTTATACATAAAGTACTTCATAGATTTACTGAGTTCCACTATTTAGGGGAGTAAAATTTAGGTTTTCTCATTCATGCCATTGGGCAAGCAAACCATCGCACTCAATGAATGTGTTGCCAGAAGAAGGCTTAGCACTCGAGTATTGAAGCTGTACTCGACAGCTGTTTGTGTCTACTCCACGCCTCATCAAGGCTTATTAATAACGTTATAATCACTTGTAAGGTAGACGACCATAGGTAAGTTCGATTGGGTGTCGAAATTAAGCCTCCAGACTTAACTTGTTCAAAAACTTTGACTTTGTCCATTAGAATGGAGCTGCAAACGTTAGAAGCAGCACAGTAACGCCGAGCTGACTCTAAACTCCATTTCACGGAGCAGGATTGAGTTTCGGGAAGTTTCGGGGTTAATCGAGTGGAGGTCAATGTTGGAGGTCAATGGTATCTAGTAACTTAATTCAGCAGGTGCAATTTAGTGCACCTGCGTGAAGTTTCGTATAAGTAAAGCCTTGAAGGCTTAATTTTGGAGTCAAGTCAAACATGCACTAGCGCAAGCGTGCGTTCGGAATATAGTTGGTAACTATTTTATAGTATACACTATATGAATGCTAAGCCGAGTTTAGCTACCTTTTGTTTCATGGCCGTCTAGCATTCGCGTATTGAACATACGGTGGTTAGGGCTGTTTACCTTCACTACAACGCGACCATTTGGAATATTGGCAAAGCTACAGACCTAGTGGCGGTAAACGCTTAGATCCCGCGTGTTGGGTGTGGATGTGACTGCTGCAATTACACTTACCACCGACCAAATTCTTGCTAAGTGAAGTTGTACTGCCTTGCTAGAAAGCGCCTGTATCTGAAGCACTGTGGTTGTTGCCGTCGGGCAATTGCATTAACACCCGCGAGCGAAGTGAAGAGTGGTATAATGTTTTCGTTGATGATTTAAGTTCCACCCAATAAGTGGTCGAAGGAGTTGAGCAATGTTCATAATTTTTTGCAGAGAGTCTGGTGGGTTGCCCTATTTGTCACCCATGCTAATAAACTAGGAATAACTGGCCATAAAATATGACGGCACTGAAATTTGCTCTCCATCCAAAAAAAAGTTAGAATGAGTTGAGCTATGTTCATAATTTTTGTAGGGAGTCAGGTTTGTAGACATACGTAGATGTGAGCAAGGTCAAAAAACTAGTTATCAGGTCATAAAAAAATGGAGGTGATGAATTTTGTTGTTTGTCCACCCAAAATGAGACAGAAGGAGTTGAGTCATGATAATAGTTTTTTTCAAACAGTCAAGTGAGTTGACTGACACGGGAGAAATACAAAATTTTGAGTTAGCTGGCCACAAAAATGATAGCGTTGAATTTGCCCCCACTGCGGGAGATGGTCTCATGCCACGAGGCGTTCTAGTTCTGAATGTAGATAATGTTGGCTGTATATAAGGCGTCTTTTTGCGGCCACATTCGTAACCAGAATCACTGTGATCATGATCATCGTGATCACTGAAAAGCACAACTTAAGAACGGTCAGTGCTTTTCTAAGCGAACCCGAGACGCTACGTAGGTCACGACTTGCTTTCTACGTAGAATCAGCGTCAAATTGTGAGCTGGGTAGGTACCAATTGGCATTTTAACTATACCTACGTGTTGAATTTCTTATCTGATGTGTATGCGAAGCGCTCGTAATATATCATAGCAATTTTTGAAGCAGTGCAGAGACAAGGTATGTAGCACGAACACGCTAATTATGTATAGGAATACCGATAGATAAAAGTTTATATGTTTCCACTCTACTAGAAAATATAGTTTATTTGTTGCTTGGTTTGCTGCCATCTTCGTCCAGAGGTGAAGGACTGATTAGGAGAAAATGCATTTTCACAAAAGTATGGGGGCCATTGAAGATGATATTATTATTTTTAAATCACACCAGACTGGCGACGTAGGAACGGATAAACTCCATGAGGTTAACAACCCCCCCCCCCCACGCAACCAGCCCAGCGGATGAAGAAAACAAAAGAATGAAAAAAAGAAGATCCGAAATCACAGAATAGCTCTATGTACAGATCGTTTTAAGGCTGCCAAT
>LQNS02277219.1:1335853-1356334 GCA_001587735.2 Parhyale hawaiensis
AGGTGCTCAAATTTTGACCTACGAAGAGAAAACTGCTTTGTCAGAGGAAAACAGTAAGCTAGAAGAAATAATTGTCTACTGCCCGTGAAAACTTATGTTTCGTCGGTTTGGTTGACAATTGCATCATGCAACGATATCATCTGTGGGAAGAAACTACGATTCACGAAGCATGAGAGTGCCAACGGAAGCTCCAGATATCTTCAGTGCTACGATTTTAACTTCGGCAATGCAAGAAGTGCATTCAGACATAAGGTCGCCCTATACTTTGCCGTAGAATCGATCTATGGAGAAGCTAATACTCGTACAAATCAGACGAAGCCTGCGATGTCTTCATTGTTGGAATTTCAACTGTCCCTGCTAAAGATACGTTTGCCATCTTCTGCAACCCGGTCTATTTTCTGCCCATCACTTTCAATGGAGCTTGAGAGGACAACCAGAGCCTCCAACCTGGGCTAAATTCCTCCTATCTATTTCGTTAAAAGCGTGACACCAAACATATAAATAAACACACGACGGTCATTCATAGTATTGGATATATATATATAATAGAATATTTCAACAGAACAGACAAATGTGCACTTATAACAAGAAAATTTAACACAAGTAAAAGTAATAAGGTACAGAAGTATTTGACCAAATTAAATACGATGTTGAATCTTTGATATTTAACAGTATAATTTGAATAAATTAGTTTGGAAATTATTCTAGAACGTTCACGAAACGTCTCAAAACAAATGCAATGTAAACAAACCACAGCCGGCGCGCAATCATTACCTCTCTAGACCTCGTTGAAGTTGCGCACACTCTCCCTACAATACCCAAAGTTAAAGATACCCCTGAAGCTACTCGTAAGCGGATAATTCAACTTCGTAGTGAAGGATTAACTTATAGAGAAATTAGCAGAACGTGTCAATGTTCCTTTTTCAACGGTTGGAGGAATAGTCCGCCAGCATCAAGTGACTGGGGCGGTCTCCTACCTGCCAAGAGCTGGAGCTCCGCGTAAGATCATGGGTCGTCCTCGGCGCTACGTGCTACGTAAGGTGACTAATGACCCCATGACAACATGTGCTGCTCTTCAGAGTGAACTAGTGTTAGGGAATTGAACCATACTGGCATTCATTCTTACACTCCTCGCAAAACTCCTCTTCTTACAGAAAAACATGTCAAGAGCCGCTTAACATTTGCCGAAGACCACCTGGACAAAGGAAATGAGTTTTGGGAAGGGGTTATAAGGTCCGACGAAATAGAACTTTTTGGCCGAAACGAAGCTCGGCATACATGGAGGAAACGTGGTACTGCCTATGACCCCAAGAACACCATCCCCACCGTGAAGCATGGAGGGGGCAGCTACATGGTGTAGGGTTGC
This sequence comes from Parhyale hawaiensis, assembly GCA_001587735.2. NCBI lineage: Eukaryota > Metazoa > Arthropoda > Malacostraca > Amphipoda > Hyalidae > Parhyale > Parhyale hawaiensis. The sequence goes on from LQNS02277219.1 coordinate 1,337,220, forward strand.
TTTACTGCCCATGGTGTTGGGATCTTCATATCATTGATGGCAAGATGAATAGTTTCATGTACAGGGAGATATGAGAGAAGAAGATGCTTCCAAGTGCCAAAAAATTCTGCGGACGGCGCAGGTGGACCTTCCAACAAGACAATGACCCAAGCATACTGCCAATTTAACGAAAAAATGGTTTCATAAGAAGAAAATAAATGTTCTTCCATGGACTAGCCAATCACCGGACCTTGATCCAATAGAAAGTTTGTGGCGTTTTTTTAAATCTGGCGTCCACAAACGGTGTCCCAAAATCCTTACTGAATTAAAGGATATCTGCATGGAAGAATGGAAAACAACACCATCAAGTGAATGTGAAAAGTTAATTTCCAGCTATAACAATCGTCTCCATGCTGTTATTGCTTGCAAAAATTCTTAAGATGTGCAAGCTAAGCATCTCTTACCCCCTGTACCTTATGTGGCGAAAATCGATGGATGATGGAGTGGTCCCAATCACCTACAAGCACGCAATTATTTCACCTATTCCTAAACCTGGAAATAGCTTGGATCCAGCCAACTATAGACCTGTCTCCCTAACGAGCCACGTAGTGAAGACGTTTGAAAGAGTCTTTAGGAAACACTGTGTACATTATTTGGAGAGCAATAACCTGCTTACGTCAAATCAACACGGCTTACGCCATAAACGTTCAACCACCTCGCAGTTGAAAATGCCACGTCACATCCGAAATGCCACCGGTACAGAGACTGTGAAATTTAAAAACTTACTGGACGCGTACTTACTGAAAGTGCCAGATAAACCTGTTGTAAGCGGCTACGTGAACTGTGGGGATAACTCGCTGTTAGCCATCCGGCTGGTCACGGACTGCAGCATCACCTTTGCGCAAGATGGGTTGCGCGCATAACGCCACCTGGACCTCGTCCGAAGTATCATCAAGGTAATCAAGGTAAGGTAAGGTCACGCCACCAAGTACTAATGTCTTAATTTTTTTTTGTCAAATACTTTTGTCCCTCATTACTTTTGCTTGTGTTAAAAATTTTCTTGTTATAAGAGCACTTTTAACTGTTCTGTTTAAATATTCTATTATATATATGTTATATAAACTTCTTTCTGTATTAATTATCCTAAAGCAGTCCCTAAATTTCTTTAAAATACATAAAAAATAGAGTTGTGAAAATACTTATGTCTAGGCACTGCATATTGAGAGAGACATCCTCCGCAGCTAAGAACTCTTCCTCCAGGAGTCGCAAACTCTTAACGGCTAAAGTTCTGAGGCCACCTTAATCCGTCGTCTTCTCTCTCCCGCTCTAACTACACAGTTTGATGTATCTAAGGTCCGCAAGTCAGCGGCTCTTGATCGTGCTTACGTGCATTCATGATCGTGTCTTAGGCACGGAATATCCCCCTTTTCTTCTCTTTTCTCGTGTCCTTTATATCCTACTAACATAATGGCAATAGCTCATAGAGGGTCGGGGCGTAAGTTCCGGTTTCTCTTTGGGAATGGGCCTATTGGTTCGTCTACTGCTGCCTATCTAATCTAACCCTTATTCTCACTGCCTAGTCTGTGTACAACATTGCAAAGGGTGCTATTCTTAAGAGAAAAACAAACTGATTTACGAGAGAAACGATTAATTCTGACTCGTTCCAAATTCGGAATATTTTTGGTGACACACTCGACTGAAAAGGAACTTCTGATATACTTTTTTCTGTGGAGATGCAAAAATACTTTAGAGATTCGTTCATGCGCATGGGTAGGGAAACTCTGCCACACAATAGGCGGGAGATTGTTATTTTGCTCAGAACCAGTCAGCAGTTGATTGGTAAACGCAGTTCCCGTGGGGGCACTAACTTTTCCCAAAAATTGGGAGGGTAGTGGTTTGCGGGTCGTTGAACCTTCCGCCGATGGCGTGATAGTTATTTAGAGCCAGTGCTCGACTGCAGCCGTACTTACCTCTTTAGGGCCAATTGGCCTATATCCGAAACACGAACCAGTGCGTGTTGATTGCCCAGTGAAGGGTGGGGTCGATTTGACTTTATCTTTTATTTTTTTACCATCAGTGGCGTGCCGAGGAGAAGGGGAAGAGGGCGCAGAGGCTGTGTTCTGGGTATCCAAGTCGATGGGAGTATCACTCGAGAGATTCGGGCTTAACGAATTTCTTCAAAATACACTGAAGTCACTAACGTGTCTGGTACTAAGTCTCGTACGTGGACAGTGTGGTGTAAAATCAAGGAATTTACCGCTAGCAGCACGCCACTGAGAACAGTACAGATAACCAAAAGTTGCAGTGTAGGCCAGATTGGGATTTCCTCCCACTGCCCCTTACTTCTCATTATCCATTCAGCTACGTCGTGCACAATAAGTGCTTTGACGGTTAGTTGGTGTTTCCACCAACAGATGCAGCGCATCCAGCAGAGGCTGCAGTATTTGGCTCCCTTGACTCTCATGAGGATATTCTCCCTCAGCCGCGGCTCTATGCTTACGGTAAGAAACATGTATTTTAGAATGCATTTTCAATCGATTTTGCTTCTATCTTACCTATATACTGTCACGACATATATGTATGTATTTTGTAGATATTTTTTGAAAATTTACTTGCAACTTGTGCGTATTTTACAGAAAAAATATTTCACCGGAACGTAAGAGCGTAGACAAATTACACTTCCTATATATAAATTTTCTGATCTGCTTGCACAAAAATTTACTGCCCAGAAATATCATTTTATACATGTGTTTTCAGCAAGCTGTTACACATACTGTATGCGTTGAAAAAAAAAATATGTAGATTATGGGATTCCGCTGTAGTATACAGTAACGAGCATAAGGATCAGAACGATACTGATGAAGCAAGGAAAAAATACATCACGACTTTTTTCATAGAGCACAGGCAATATTGAAGCTCTGATCATACGAGGGCCGCTCATTAAGATTTCCTATGACCCACTCAAAATTATTATATCAGACTGAAGCGTATTATTACATTAATGTATAGGTTCCATGAGAATTTACAGCTTTGAACTCGCAATATTCCCTTCATTTCAGGTGTTAGATTGAAGTGAGGTGTGACTATGGACCCAGTCGACTGCCGAGCAGTGATCAGGTTTATATGTTTGAAGTGTCGCATGTCAAAAGAGAACTTCGATGAAATGAAACAAACTTAACGAGATTATGTCCATCACATGATGTATAACACTGACATTGCCAGTTCACGTGTGGCTGAATATATGTTGAAACAGCTCCCATTTCTGTACGCCCCCATTCTACTCTTGATGAAGACACCATCCATCATGTATAGAGGCTGTCATTTTGAAAAACCGCTGTACTGTATGACTGTTCGTCATTTAGCCAAAATTGTGAGGATAATGAAGCGTCAGTGGAAAAATTATTTGCACATGCATAAGTTGTCTACATTGTGGATTTCCAGGCTCCTTACTCCTTTTCAGAAGCAGGAACTAGTGGATGGTTCAAAGGCTCTATGGACATGTGTCAACCAAACCAGGAAACTTTTTTTGAAAACTTATCACAGAGGATGGTGCATGGGTCCATCACTATGATCCTGAGAATAAAGTCAAGTCTATGCACTGGTAGCACTTTGACTCACCATCACTAAAGGCAAGGGTTCAACCAAGGCCTCCTAAAGTACGGGCCTCGTTCTCTACGTCACGAAGTTAGTCCGATTGCTACAGTCCCGCAACAAACTGTTCGATGCAGCCTGATATTTTTGGGCAGTTGTTCTGCTTATTTCGGGCTTATCTAGAGAGAAAATTCAAACTATCGTAATTTTGTAACTTGTAAATAGTTTAAAGAAAAAATTCTACCCAGGTATGTCAAAAATATGTAGAGTAGGTACCCATAATATCAGGCTGCCGTAATGCTTCCTCCAGTGACTGCACGCAATCGGACCATTTTCGAGGCCCAGACCCGGGCCTGTACTTTAGGAGGCCTTGGTTCAACCCTCGGCAGGAAAGGTGATGCTTACTGTCTTTTGGGACCATCACGGACTAGTGATGACGGTTTCCTGGCCAAGGGTACCACAATTACTGGATCTTTCTGTGCTTCTCTACTGCGTAAATTGCGAGAATCTTTCATACTCGGAAGGCGAGGCATGATGACCACAGGAGTCCGACTCCTGCAAGACATGTTCCAGCCTCCGACTCACATATCGCCCAGACAGAAGCGCACTCTTGTGGCTATGAAATTCCTCCGCATCCCCTTATTCTCCTGACCTAGCACCATCCGACTTTCACGTGTTTCCAACCACGAAGGCATTTTTGAAGGCAATGCGTTTTCCAAATGATGAGAAATGGAATTCACTGCTAAAATTTAGTCAGTTGCTTACATACTCTTGCATTATAATCGTGACTAGAAACTCAGTGTCATCATTAGAACTAGAGAACTGAGTGCCAAGTTACGTTTTGAAGATAAACGTTCAACTGGTGCCATTGCTAACATTGTGAAGAAGTCTAAGAGTGTTATTCACAGTAATTTGAAACAAATTGAGAAAACAGGGACACGTAAAGCAAAGAAACCACCTGGTAGCCCTAGGATAGTTACAGCAAGAGAAGACAGATGGATTGTTAAGGAATCCAAGAACAATAGATTTGCTACCATAACTTCCGGTCCGAAAAAGGTTAATGATAACCTCGGCCTCAATGTTTCTCGTTTTTTTTAGCATTTTTCACATCTGAGTCGACCCACTTGACTGCCTGAAAAAATTGCTATTATGACTCAACTCTTTCTGCGTCTTTTGGGTGGAGAGACAACAAAATTCAACGTCGTCATTTTTGATGGCCTGGTAACTTAAGTTTTTTTTTTTTCAATTTACACATCTCAGTCCACCCACCTGACTACCTGAGAAAGTTGGGTTGATGGCTCAACTTCTCTTGCCTCTGTTTGGGTGGACAGACAAACAAACACACATGCGACCGACCTGCAAGCTAAAACAATATCACCACTCTCGCCTCGCTCGCGGGTTATTAAACGACAAGCGAACCAACAGATCAATACTTAATTTGGTTATTTGCTCTTCGTAGCATTTCTAACATAAGCTGCAAATTTTATGAAGATCCGTTATTAACTTTTTTAGTTCTTTTGTCAGAAAAAAAAACAACTAATATATATTGAACGGATCTTCATCAAAAGTAAACAATCTGTTCCTCCTGACTTAGCTAATAGTTCCTATAAATTTCATGAAGATCCATCCGAAACTTTTTGAATTATTTTGGCGCCAGACAGACAAACAAATACACAACCAGACAGATATACGTCGACACAAACATGATCCTCCTTGGCGGAGGTAGTAACTCAGGTGCTTACTAGCAGGTTGAAAATTCAAGACCAATAAGTCAATAAAAAATAAACTATTTACAACGACACCATGACGAAACCTTCACCACCCTAAGCCGCAGAAAACGTTTAAAGAGGCAGTTTTATTTCTTGCCAGTGATGTTGAAACCCATTAGGACCATCTAGGTAATTTTTTTTTGTCATAAGAGAGCAAAAATCTCTGCTTTTCAACGTCGCATATTTGGTGTTCTTGGCAAACTCCAAACGCTGCAGTTTGCGACGTGGAAGAATATGAGGCCCTTGGAGACACCTTTTATTTTTTGTAAGCCCGTTTGCCTCAGGAGTTGCCTTCTGACTATTGGATTGCAAATGGCATCAGTAAGTACTGTAATGTCGCGAACATCGTGCCTATCTTGATGGAGGGACAACCCTACAGATTCTCTTAATCAGTAGGTACTAGGGATTTTTTGGTCTTCCACTAGATCTCGAATTTCTATAACTGTTAAGGTGTATCAGAGTTACAAACCACTGTTTCACTGCACTCAACCTCAGCTGTGAATGCATGTTGTGACAAACATTCTTTATGATGCTCAATGATCTGGCCACGTTCGAAGGAGAATAGTCTGCTGGCTTGTTTGCTCAGTGACACCTGTACACCATGGAATGGTAATCTGTAACTGAGGTTAAATTTATGATTTTCAGTATATATAGATTTTTGTGTTGCCTGATCTTATATTTTTGACCAGCTGGTAAGTACCTCAGTTACTTTGTGATTTTCTAAATGAATTATTTAGACAGAAGTTGTTCGCTTTCTTCATCTCTATCCTTATGAATGGTTAAACTTTAAGTAGTATCGTGCTAGTGTGTAGCCATGGAAAACAACATTTTTCCAGTTTCGATATTGCTCCTAAACTTATGGCCATAAGTGTACAGTATATAGCCGCAAAGAGTGACTTTGAGTGCTCATTTCTCGATAGGCTCGTGATCGTATGCCACGATCTTTTATGACAATAATGTGGCGATTCTTTTCGACAGGTGATCAACTCTGCTGTGGCGTACTTGATTATTCTCCTGCAGATGAAGGACATTATAGTGGCCGACCATGCTGGGACTTCAATGAGGAACAGTTCAGCTGCAATTTAATGGTTGAATCCAATTTTGCGGAGTCTCAGCGAAACCTGACCCTTCAGACAAGGCTATAGCTATCGGAAACCGAATTTTAATTCCGTGCCTTAAGGGCTCTGGTGAACCCCGTCATCTTCCCGCAAATCTCCACAGCGTGAGTGCCCTAGCTGCTATGATTACACCGTCGTTAAAATTAAGCAAGCACGCAGTTTATAAAAATTGAACATATTTGTCGCTCGAAAAAACTTATGTCAGAATAAGCTGTAAATTGATTAAAAGAATCGGTAATAAGTCACATCGTAAGCAAATGGCGTTGAAGGACACGTTACTCGGTGACACTTAAGTTGCACACAACGATCAGCTTCCAACTCATAACTGTAATTATAAGAAACTTTATATTGTACTTATGAAAACACTACAAGAAAATCACTGAAACATTATATGATACACAGGAGAATGTAGTTTACTTTTTTTCTAGGTTACAAACATGCGTTAAATTGTTCTTGCGTGGAACTCTCGTCTTATAGCTGGAGATGCTGGGGCTCAAGTAGATCATTTCTGTTAATCACTTAAGCTGCCATCGATTTATTTCCAAATGTTCAACTCAACTAAATATGACTTGTACCAACGTTACTACTGTCAAACGTACTGTCTGCTGAAGACTACAGCAGTTCTTACTTGTGCGGAGCTCTTGTTGCGGCAGTTCCGGCCCTGCCTCCAATACCAACTCGGTGATATTTGTGAACTGAGGCTGTTTCCTGAAGAGCGTGGGGGCTTCGCGTTAAGCTGCGCATATTGCGTGACTTTTGTACTCGGTTTAGAGAAGGCGTTATGTCGTATGCAAGTAGCGACACGCGCCATTCGTACAATTATTGCTTCTGACCCTGTGACGATTCAACTGAGGAGCAAGTGCGCACGTTCCGCTCGTAACACAACCAACGGAAACCTCAATGCCAGGATGCGACGCATCAACAGCAGAGGTCGCCAATCTGAAGCCAATCTGTGGTTGCATTGACCCACGTTTTCCAGCACCACAAAAACCAAGACCGGCCGCATCACGCTGTTGCTACCCATGGTTGCAGCAAGTCATACGTGCGTAAATGGTGTACTGAAGGTGCCGGGATCGGGCAACGAGCCAGCCGAGCGGTCTTTGTGGCACCAGGTGCGCTGAGTCACCGAACATGCATGATAATACACAGCTACAGTGGGGGCACTTACATAGCCCAGAAATGGTAGGGTAGAGGGCGCGAGTTGTTGAATCTTCCTGTATTGCACCATAGTTGTTAACGACACGTGGTCGACTGCAGCTGTACTTACTCCTCAGGGACAAGTTGGCCTGTATCTGCAGTACGAACGAGTGCGTGGGGGATTCTCAGTGGAGGGTGCAGTGAAGTTGACTTTATCTCCACCTTTTAGTCTAGCCAAGATATTTCCGGAGTTTCGGATCAAAATGTGCCACTGAGGCAGTACATCTAACTAGGGCTAACATCACGTCAAATGTGCTCCCAGAGCCGCTTGCGCTTGTTCAAACACTTTCGCACAATTCCCTCACCTTATAATGGGAGTGCGAGGGTAGATGAGAGATATTTCGCCCTAGCATTCAGAGTGCTGCCGGGCAATGCCAAAGCAGCGGACATGCCGATTTGTAGCTAAAAAGTAATCTGCTTGCTATTCGCCAAGTTACAAAAAGCTGTAGAAATAATGAGTCAACGCACAATGTTTGAAAGAAACAAAGCAATAAAATAGGGAAATAACCTATACATCAGAGTTGCAGATGCAAAATATTCATTATTTTTCAGTTATTACAATTGAGTGGGAGCTGATTGCGCTATTATAGCCACCCACTATTCAGGTACAATCAGTTACACTGTAACGGGTTGATATGCAAAGCTCAATTTGATTAACTCATGTCACGTTTTCTTGTTTCCTTCGTGAGTTATACTTAATTTTTCGGGTACTCTCGGTAGCAGCAGCAGCCTTGCGTGCTGAACTGATGGCTTTGAAGGTTATGGAATCGAGTACCAAGCTATACAAGCGATCTGTGTGGCGCTTAGTGCGTTGAATCTGCGGTTAATGGTATGTACATCTACCGGGGGCGGGACACTTACCTTGCCCAGAATTGAAGAGGGTTGGGGGAGTCGTTGCATAAAAACCTTCCGTCGATGGCGTCGTAGTTCTTGCCGACCCGTGATCGACTGCTCCAGAGTTTGTTGTACTTTGCAGGGAAGTAATTCCTACACTGTTGTAGCGTTTTGTACACCTGTGCTCATAATATACTGCCCAGAGGTCGGCATCACCGATAATGTTACGATAGCAAAATCGATGGTACGATGGCCATCACCATCGTTATTACGATGGCGATGGCAATACCAACACTCCATCGTCATCGGAACCGAAAATTGTCAATTTTCATTACCGATGACCTACGATGAAACGACCGGCGGCGATGGCCATCGTAGGGCGTCACAATCTGAGATGAACCATCGCATTAATATATTTTACAAATGTAAACATCTCAGACCACAAACATCGAATAAAAGCAGCATCTCTTATAACCTCAGCTTGTGTGCGATTTTCAAACCAGTAATACTATTCCTAGCTGATAAAAGGTGTGAAATGTGAGGCCCAGGTTATTAATTGACATTGTTAGATCTGGAAAATGCATTAAAATAAACATTGTAACCCCCTTTTTGTTTTAATATTACTAAAAAAATGAATGTTTAAAACTCGTAAGGTTGTTTTTCCGTAGTTTTAGCCTTACTTCACAATTTCATCAGCATCGGAAGTACAACCGAAGACGATGCCCATCGTATGCCATCGCCGATGGCATGTTCATTGTTCAGTCATTCCATTGGACCACTTCTTCCTCATAACACCATCGCCGATGGAGAAAATTACCATCGCCGATTGTTTGATACGATTTCCATCGGACCATCGCTATCGCCGATGGATTTTTGCGATATTCAATCGTAACATCGCAGTTTTTCCGATGGCGATGGTCTACACACCATCACCATCGTATAATCGGCGTTGGCCATCGTGCCAGGCTCTGATACTGACACACGGACAAGCGCGTGCAGTTTCTCAGTGGAGGGTGCGGTCAAGTTGACTTCACCTTGTGTCTTCAGAAGATTGACTTTGACTGTACCGTGCGCCTTTACTAGTTTTTGTATTTCGTAATTGCGCATAGGGAACTCAGTGGATGAGCAAACTGAGACTTTCGTTTGGAGTTCATGTTCTGTGGCGCTGGGCTAGTTTTCAACCTTGTGCTTTAGTGTCTGCTATTTTATACGGCCTTTTACGCAATATCTGTGAGCCCACTAGTACAGATTATGGACAAATTCGATTGGGCGCCAAACTTAGGCGGCTTAACTTATCCGAAACTTCACACAGATGTTTTAGCCTTGCCATTTTGAAAAGTGTCAAAGTAACACAATTAAGTCGAGCCCGCTCAAAATTCCATTTCACTGAGCAAGATAGAATTTCTGGAAATCTCAGGAGTAACTGATGCAAGGTCGACGCCTGAAACTTAATTTAATAGATCGAAGCCGGAGCACCGGCCAAGCCTCGGTTTCATTTCAGCGCTATATCGAACGGGCCCCTACTGTTTCTTCAGAACCCAATTTTCGCATATCCTGGGCTGCGCAGAGTCGTGCTCGAGAGAGGTTGGTACAGATTACAGTGGCCTTAGCTAGGCCTTCGACATGTCTGTTTTTTGCGTCCACATTGCTGCCTTTAATTTTCATACTTATTGTACTCGATCGTGCCGTTGTGCCACATCTTTACGAGCTTTTTGTTCCCTTGGACGTTGGTCCGGAGTGCAAGATGCCTTCCTTCGTAGGTTCAGTGTTTCTGTCGACATGTTTGATTTCCTTCTCTTCGTCTCGTTAAGCACTGCATTGTATTGGCTCTAGTTGGAGCTGATGCATACTATACTTGACTTGGCTTGCTATGCTTCCAAGCTTGGTGATCTTTTCAATACCAGGTAGATATGCATTTAATGGTGTGAACTGCAAGTTTGTGCTGTACTATAGGAGTTATTTTTATTTATTTTTTGTTGTTGGTAAGTTTTACATGCAGGACTTGTGGGTATTGTACATTACCATCTCGACTGAATAGTTTACATGATGAAACAGGGCACAGATATAGGAACGCTACAAGATTGTAGGAGCTACTTCCCTGCAAAGTATATACAACATAGCTGCCATACCAAAGAACCTCGATTTACGAAGCCTTGCGCTTCTTCAAAATGTCTATACAAGTCCTTGTCGTCGGTGACTCCGGCCAATGAAAGGCTTGGTGATTGCTACTTGGATCTTTTCGCGAAGTAAAAGACTATGAGAAATAATTGCCCTTCACCGTTCCGAAGTACCGCCTCCTCTCCTTGAAGCCGCGTCGACACGATCAGTCACACTACATCAGTGACGAACACGAGGATCAGCGACAACCGTTCTCTTCCGTGTCCTGAAGGCATAGAGAAACAGAAGTTCGTGAACACTTTAAGACTACTGGCGCCTACGATTTCTTTTGTGAGATATTTTACTAAATCAGCACAAAACACGAATGAAAACTGCACAAAACCATTATCAACAGCAACAGACTATCTTCGACAGCTGGGCGGTGCCACGTATTCAACAAGCTTACTTATGGCCTTTAAAATAATTTAATTTAAGCTAATAAATGGAATTTAATATTCCATCATTATTTAACAGCTTTCCACGTTCAGTCTTACTGTAAGATCTTGGATGTTTATTTCATTTAAAGAACCTGATTGGAAAGTAAAAACTTAAATTTTACTGTCGAAAATTTATGCCAAAAAATCAGTGAAAGAAAGCTTTCAAATGCGCTGGAGCGGACGACGGAGACATGAATTGTTTCTTAGCGATTCATTAATTGAGTTTCCGTCAAGATTTACATCAGTGCAAATGCATATCATGCTTTAAAACCTAAATGTTGTTCTGCTGTAGCTTCTAGTATAGAAACAGAAGTAACAATGTAATCTAGACGAAATTGTTCTTGTTCTTAACTAATAGGCAACTAATGTTGCCAAATGCTTCCCGTCCTAAAAATGCTGCAAGTGAACGATAACCAATTTAACCATTTGTATATATTTTTTGTAAAATATGAAAACTATTATCACTACACATAATACTAAAGCTACACGCAATAACAATGTTTTTTGAAGAAAATCGTCAACATGTCCGCTGTTTTCTCGAACTTAGTGTTCAAACTTTCCAAAATACTATTAACCATCAGAGTCAAACTTCGGGCCCTCGCCAAATGTGTTCGTGTCCGCGAGCTGAGAGGAAAAGATTGATCGTCTGGACGGAACTTAAGCCAAGTGATTCATGCATGCCGAAACTTTCAATATATCTAGAATGTTATTGTGTTATGTAATGAAGTGTATCAAACTTTTGATAAATTTTTCTAAACTTTGGCGTGCTGGTGAGTAAAAACGATTTCATAACCAGCTTGCAATGGGATACTAGCGCAAAAACAGGCAGTCTCAACGCCAGTATGCTCTGAAATGAAATAACGTACTCGGTGATGGAACGAAGTTATTATGCCCACTTACATTAAATTAGCTATTTAGTTAATTAGGTTTCCTAAATTATTCCATTTTGACGTAGCTTGTGCCAGAGGAAGCAATTTTTAAAAACAATATTCGCAATCGAACTCTGTCTGCAGCGATAGCACTGGGTGAGCGCTCTGTAAACAATGTACTAAATTTCGCACACACAATCAGAAAAGTTCTATTTACTATATTTAATTAATACAGTTTGGAATGAATTTACCATATCAGTTTCTTCTCCAATATTAGCAACCGACAATGAATCGTAAATATTTACAGCTGCCTTCTAGGGGTTATAAATATCCAACAAACTTCTCCACTTGCTACAATGTGTTAATATGTCGTAAATGAACTTATAAGTTGTAACTGTACGATACGACGTGGGAGGGACCTTAGAAGCTTTTAACTAGCTTATTAAATGTCGACCATGGTCTGTGGAAATGGAACAGAGAAAAGCCTTACATGTACTTGCTTATAAGCGTAGGAGTAATAATTACCCGCATTTTTATCGTGGATAACATTTGGTTTCCACCGCGGTTGCGGAGTACAAATGATGTTATCAGCCAGGGATTTTCTTTGCTGTCTAATGGCAATCACCGATTGGCATTATGAGTATTGAGGAACATAAGAGTTAGACCCGGTGGATGACGGCGGGGCAGTAACTCACGCTGTACTCATACGACCGTGTGTGAGGTTCGCTCGTAAATTTCACCCATGCATACTAGGGCATACTGGATTGGGCGCTAAACTTGAGCCTACTAGGCTTGACATGTTTGAAACTTTGGGCAGGTTCGTTGACTTCGACCCGATGAATTGAGTGTCAAGCACTAAACTTGAGACTCCATACACCCAATCTTGCTCTCTAACATGGCGTGTTCAGCTAGCAGGCTCATCCTAACTGGGTTCCTTTTTAACACATGCAACGTGGTTCAAGCTTCTATCTGAAGTGTTAGACAGGTCCAGCTTGTTTGTGAAGCACAATTCTTTTTTTTTTACTGCGGCGTTCGCTTATTTTTTACAGCAGTTTTTTTAATTTTCCTTCACGGGTGGGCGGGTACCATCTTTTCTCCATATCATAGGGTTTTCCTTGCCTGAGCTGCGTATGGGACTTTCCCATCCCAAGCTTCAAGTTGTTAGTTTTGGACAGCTATAAGTGCTCCATTTTTCGTGGAACCGCGTCCACTAGCCTGTGAGGAGTTTCGCCTCCATATATTTCATTATTGACAAAGTTGCTAGTGGCACCTAATGACAGTAGCAATGTCTCCTCAGAGGTGGTATAACTGTACACTGTACAGGTCTCATGTTATCTCCGACAATAGCGGAATTATTGTAACGAGCTGTTGTCTCTACAAATAATTATTAGAATAATCAGTCTGCAGAGAAAATACGTTCGTATCATTTTCCTTTTAAAGCCGTGCTGGCCTACGTGCCGGGCCAGGACGCAGTAAATGTATGTAGCCCTCTATACCTCTGCAGTACGAGGAATAATTGTCAACGCGGAATTTTGGGCCAATTGCCGTGAAAGGAATCACATATTGCACGCCTGCAGTAAATTACGCTGAAGTTGTAGAACGCTTAACTTTCATCAAAATACCGTTAGATTGGCATTCTAGAAAACTGAACTAGTGCTGTATTATCAATCGATTATAATATTGCAGTACCCGTAACGAGAGGTTTGTCTGCTACAAGATTTCATCTTCGATGCATGAACACATGAGCAGCCTCGAACGGTCGTGTGGCACATAAAGAGGTGGAACAGCAATTGGATTGCTATTTGCTTAACCTCAAATCATCGTCAACACTTTTAGGTCCAACTTATCGAGATGAACTCATGATCATTGATCGCAGAAACTTTCTGAGCAAGAGAGGTTCGTATTTGAACGGGCTATTGATGATATGCAGCAGTTCCACCTGTAAAATGCTCTCGCGTGGATGAAATATCGTATTGTTGAATATCGAGCAGAGCTTTTATTGAAAACATGTTCACGCAAGAGGGCCAACAATTCTAATAAAACTCGCTAAATTTCAAAAGTAGACCATGAGTTGTATATAAAAATAAATTGAATTAATTTCAATGAATTAACAATCGCTTTAAGCCCTAGAATAGAAATCTGAAGTATTTAGGGAGGTTGCGCCAAGAAATATTGTGCTGCTTTAACATTCAGTGCATTGCCCGCAGCCCGTACCGATAATGCGTGGGCGTTTTAAAGAGATAACGAATGTTGTCTCAAAACCGAATCCCTTGACTGTTTTCTTCCCCATATTTTAGTTCGCCATCGCAACGAAATCGAAAATGGAGAATCCAGCGGTAATACAAAAACTATTTTGAGGATAAAAATAGAGAATTAGCTCTATAGTTTTGTTAGGAAGGATTATTTCAAGGATTCTAAAACTATCATTGTTTTAATTTTATCATGAAAGCTCATTGAGTTCTATTCGTTTGAAATTTCCTAAATATACATATCTATTCATATATAAACCCCATTATCTCAAAAACTGAAGCCTAAATAAAAAAGTCTTATAAATAAAACATGTTTCTTTTTCAAAAATACATATTATGAGCAAGTTTCAGACCAATCAGTTCACAATTGATAATTTTGGGCCCCCCATACCCACCTCAAAATTGTACCAGTTGCGAAATTTTCACCCAACTTTTTTTAATGTCCTCATCATATTGAATAACAAAATTCATGATAGAGCCGTGAAAGAGAAATGTACGCAGACGTAACGTATGTACAGACTGGACTACAAGAGCTGTGAGATTTTACACTGCGTCGATCTTCAGTCTACTAATAGCCTATTCATGTGATATATCTTTAGTCTTTTCCTCCTCTGCCACGCTGCCCAAAACCATAGATGGCTCGATGGTCATGCCTGCGCCCAACATAGATGTAAATCTAGCATGATCGGCACCAGTAAAACTATATTTTTTACGCATGTTTCTTTAAAACCGTCACCTTGCATATTGAAGCCGGACGGCTTCCACATGGCTGTGTGAAAATGTTGCGAAATCGTATGTTACAGATCCACGGATTTTGGCAAAAAATATTGTATTTGAATAATGGAAATCTCCTGTTCTAAATATATGTACACCTTATACATGTCTTCATCACTATTGTCATTTTAATGAAGAAATATTGATAAGCATAATCAAGACGAACTCAGTTGATATTCAGGTACAGATATGCATACTTACGTGGGTACGAATATTAGGAATGATTAAATAAGACTAGATAGCTGGCAATGGGCGTACTAATGGACTCATTCCCAAAGGAGGTACTAGGTCACTTTTCTGCCCCAATACGAATTAATAATGATTCTGCGTTGGGGGAGACATGGATATAATCTACGAACTCTACCCCTGATCGACAACAAATTTTTTTCTCTATAGCAGGTACATTTTTCAAAGCTCTATTAGCATAAATGTCTGAGGAGCTCTCCTCAATAATCTTAATAAAAGATAAAATTCGCTGGCAAACAATCGCACTAGAGAACGACAAATAAACAAACGCAGTATTGTTGAGATAGCACAAGTCTATTGAACTCAAGCGTCGCCACATTACTACCGTATGCATTCGCAATATTGACCATGTTAGCTCTTGGTGTAGAAGAAAGCTTATACAAACATTCACAGCAGTTGGATCAGTAATATTCTCCCTAGAGCGATTGACTGACTCTAGTACCTGGCAGCACAGGATAATTCGAGTAGAGTTTGGAAATTAAGATATTTCTAGAGCTAAAAGACGGATCTTCGTATGCTATAGAATTAGCTCCCAATATTTCCAAGAACTGACAGAGTGATGTTTCTTTAGTTCAAGCCTTTATTAACTTGAAGAGAACCATGAAGTTTTGGAAGTGTTTAGAACGCACTCTGAAAGTGCTTGGTGTTCTCCGTTACGATGTTACGGAGAAGGCCCTGGTGTTATACGGAATATTCTGCATGTTATATCTCGTTAAATCTCTGCCAGTGGTTCGGCAGGCTGTCTGTTCCTGAAACAAACACTCAAGTGCTATTCACGTCAGCTGTGTGCGTTAAGGAAATTTTTGCAAGCGTTTCACTCGCTGTTCTATTCTTGAGAAGCAGAGGAGTCGGAGGGATAATGTTCTTTATCAAATGCAGCGAATCGATGCAGGGTCACTCAAAAAATTCGATGATTTGGCTACAGATTGACTTCATTTCAGTTGTAGACATCATTACTACATTTTTTTCATTACTACATTTACTACGCTAATTTGCCGCGGAAGTACAGGGCGTTACCTTTGATTATGCAAATAGAATTTTTTCTACTTAATTTTTCAAGATGAGTGTCTAACTCTGAAGTATCAATATTAACTAAATGTATGGCTATGTTGCCCATATAAACAGCACTTGTAAAATAAATATTTAGCCATTGGTTAAGTTTATCATAAAATTTGCTTATTTACGAGTTTTTACTGTTACCTCAGATTATGCAACAAGCTAATAAAAACGTCATAAAGAGGAAATAAATACAAGTGAACAGGAATATTGTTACTAAACGTCTAAAAACAAGAAATTATGACCAAAACAACTCAATAAACACTGAAATAAGAGTTCAATAGTGGTAAACATAACAAGTTAATTTCAAACATTTTTCATGACTTTTTTAAGGCTATTATCAACAGAATTTGTCAGGTTTGATATTTCAGATGGTGGAATAGAATCTGCTGCTGCATTTACTACATTCCACAGGCTTACTTTACTTAAAAACTGCTCATTGTAGTTTATAAGTGTATACTCGATCACTGAAAATACTTTTTATTGCTTTTCGATATCGAAAAGTAGACAAAACCTGGGCGAGCTTCGGGCGCCCATCGGAAATTTATTCAAGTGCTTGCATAAAACAACGAACCGGTTTTGAGAATCAATCGTTGATGCTGGTACCCGTATGTGTCTCAATGGCCTCGTTTCTCAAGTATTTCGTTCGGATTCGGGAACGAATACTGTACAGTTCCTTAATATGATACCGTTATCACGGACCAGAACCACTATTACGGCTCAGATTTCTTTGAGTCCTTAAAATGGTACCGTTATCACGGACCAGAACCACTATTACGGCTCAGATTTTTTGAAACCTTAAAATGGTACAGTTATCACGGACCAGAACCACTATTACGGCTCAAATTTTTTTGAGTCCTTAAAATGGTACCGTTATCACGGACCAGAACCACAATTTCGGCTCAGAATTTGTTCAGTCTATTCAGATCGTATCAAAATTATGATGGAAGTGATTACGTCTTTTAAATGAGACTAGCTTCTTAAATTAATATGGAAAGATATAAATTGTAACCACCCTACAACTCTATAGTCCATTCGTGCTCTCGGCTACACAGTGATGATACTGATAGCTTTGATGAGCCGTAGCGTTTTTAAAACTTTCGTCGACGATTTGAATTTTTTACTGGTCTTGCGTAAATCAACGGTATTTTCTTTCTTTCAAAACACTGCCTCAGCAATTGGACTGGATATTGAATATGTTTAGGAACATACAATTTCTTTCTTTCCAAGGAATAAATTCTTGTGTAGTTTCCTTTTAAGTTACTTCGGATCACTATCTCGACAGTTTCTTATATTGGGTGCGGTTAACATTGTTAATTGTGTAACACAAACTGCTGGTAGGGGCACTGAAGGTACATTATTAACAAGTGGTCTCCACTCAAGAGAATCAGAGCTAATCGAATATATTAGGTAACCAATATATGAATTTCCTGGGTTACATGATGCCGTACGTCCTTCGTTATTATTAGTATTACAATCCGAGGATAACCAACAGCGTATCCCGATTTTTAACAAAGTCGCCTAAAGGTTTTGCTTCAAACCTTGAATACTTGGCTTACTATAACTCCAGTGAAAGGCTGCGCCTCGTGTATTTGTTCCATGTCTCTTTTTGCACTTAATAAAGTTCATTTCATAATTTGTTTCATTTATTAATTTAACTGTAAATGAAGATGAATGCTCATATTTGTGTAACGATGCCTGTTTTCGCAATTCCAATTCAGATTTTCAACTCAGCTGTTGCCTACCTATTTATCTTGCTACAGATGAAGGATGTCCTGGTCGACGAAACTATTCTGTCCAACGGCGGGAACTTTCGCGGGGGCCGGAATAAGGAATTAACTGGATGGTTTCTTGGTACACTTAAGTGGGACAGTAACCGATTTTAATTCATATAAATTTCTTCTGTAAAATTTAGAGAGCTGCTGCCCTTCTAAAATTAACTTTTCGAGCAGTTTTGAAAAGCTGATAAACATTCATAATTGTGCAACACAAATATTGTATTAAATAAGTCAACTCTGAATAATATAATGCTAGAAGGTAATTGTGGATGCTAATCGGTGAGTGCTGCCTTAATGTACAGCACAACAATAGTTAAAGAATGTTTTGCTTGTTTCATAATTTTATTACCTCATGTCAGGTACTCCATTGCAATACTAAACTTGATCTGATGCTCAAGCATCTAACACTCTGTAACTCTTGCGCACCAATAACAGTTCAGTCGTTACATGCGATGCCACAACAGCGTGTTCTGCATATATTTTGAAAGATGCGGCATAGTTTGCAAAAATACAGTTACACCCACCGTGCGCTATTTGGTTTCAAGGATGTATGATCTGTAAATAAACAAACCAAGCTGCGATGCATGATTTCATCATGTGCCTTAATTCAAGGCAAAAGTAATGCAAGTCCAGCGCCAAGGCATCCTATTTTTGATCACATCGTTGACCTCATTTTGATATTTCGAAATGAGAGCGTGTCATGGATAACAAAGTAATTGCCTATACAAAACAACCAGGAAGACCTCCAAGCTCTCCTGCCACGGCACAAGCTCTGCCCTTGCACAAACCTTTATTACGTTGAGGTTGAAGTGCAATTTGATAACGGAGCTCACAGTGAAGACTTGAGAAGGACATGGCTATGATTCCAAAGGAACACAACAGAAACACGTTTTCAAAACACGTTCTTTGTAGACATGGCAGACATTGTTTGTCGAACGATCAATTAATTGTTATAATGACTGTACGGCCGCACGGAAGCTATAGAACAAAGACGACTTTATCCGTTATTCAGTGTTTGTCGGAGCAATGGAAGCACAAACACTGTTGCCGGCTCAGTGTTG
>LQNS02277219.1:1356654-1367388 GCA_001587735.2 Parhyale hawaiensis
TCAATTAATTGTTATAATGACTGTACGGCCGCACGGAAGCTATAGAACAAAGACGACTTTATCCGTTATTCAGTGTTTGTCGGAGCAATGGAAGCACAAACACTGTTGCCGGCTCAGTGTTGCCTTGACAGTCGCACGCCAAACACGTGATAAATTTAACAACTACTCGAATACTAACGCATCGCTTTTTCACAAGTTTAACTTGCACAAAACTGTACTATGGTATATTAATTTCTACAAACTGGGAGTAATTTGCTCAGTGCATGGTAAAATACAGTATGTCGATTGCCAGCACCATTGTTTTTAAGTGCGTGGCCGTTGTATGTAAAAAGCCACAGATGAACCGATAAATACTCCAGGTATATTTTAGTAACATGTCAAAGAGCTTATAAACTTGAAATAGAAACCAACTGGCAAAGAAGAATATCCACACAAAAGATGAATCTATAATAAAAGCATCAGAAGGATGCAACTGATACACAGTGCAGCTCAATTTTAAAGTGATAGCTAGCAGCGACCCCAGTTTCTGCAGAGGTTTGAGTTAGCTTGGTTCCAGTAGCTTGTGATGCACTGAGCATTAATTATTTTCGCTGTAGCTGCGTAGAAATTTTGTGTGTAATTAACGTAGAGGCATTGAATTTTTAACCACGCAAATTGTGTCAAAAACTTAATTTGTAGAAATAGTTTCGGGTGGAAAAGCAGAGGAACAATGAGGTTGTTGGCTTACCTTGAATATCTACTGAAACTAGTAGGTCTCCTCTGTTACAATGTGACCGAAAAAGGTACGAAATTTAGCATCGCCTGGATGTTGTACGGATTGACTGTACGATTGATACACCTGATTCTATCTTTGGGCAAGTGGCGAGAGTTGCTGATTCCTTCAATGCAAACCGAAAACATTTCTATTTTGCACACTTTGTCACTCTTGGACGACATGGTTCAGCCAATTCTATCATTCGTGCTGCTGAGCAAGTCCAAAGGTATAGCAAAAATGTTGTATTTCGTCAGCACCCTCAAGGAAGAATGTACGGGATGCAGCAGCAACAAGACGGGAGGATCGATTTCCACTTTTGACTGGCAATCATTTCTGCTCGTCGCCGTGGTATTTTTGGGCGGATTTTCTTACCTGCTGGGAACTTCTCCAACGGAGGGCATTTCCCGCAGCATTGCCAGCACGGCTTTTGGTTCAATGTACTTCATTACAGAACTCGTAGCAATTGCAAGCTTTCGAACGTGTTGCAGCAACGCGGTTCAGCTTCTTGTAATGGAAGGGAAACGACTGTCCAGAGTCATCCGGCTGCATCTTGGCCGGAGAACATCCAGGAATACGTTAGATAAAAGACGTATTCTGGAAGATGCCAGGACTTTTGAAAAATTGATGGTGCAGGTGAGCTCCACAAGTGTACAAAAGGACAGCCAATGTTTCATGAATATTTTTTTACAATTTGTAAGATATCAAATAAATTCAATGAGTTAGTTCATTAATCACGGATACTTCTCATGAACTATAATTGAGTATTGGCTTCATCGTGTTAATGTCAGTGCAATGAAATTGATGTAATGCACTGGTTCCCAAACTTCTCAGGTTGAGACAACTGTCAGTATAATCAAACTTGCAGTAGCCTCTACCTTTTAAACCTTCAGAAAATTTCCAATAATACAGTTGTATTTTAAAGATTATTCATAGCAGAGACAGCAATAAAAACAATAAAAATGCTAACTAATTAGTAATTACAGTCTGCTTTGTATCCGCGAGGATGTCTTGTCATCAGCTTGCGCGTGTTTTTGTCCTTCTCAATTCTTAAGTTATTCTTTAAATGCGCTTTCTTCTACGACATTCAAAGACCTTAAGCTGATTAGTGGCAGAGTCATGTAGAAGGGCTGATGCCGAGTCATTGTTTCTTCAGGGCCAAAGCAATTACTTATATTTTGTATGTTTGACGCATCCAAACCACTGTGGCGGTAAATTGGCATGCCACCGGTTGACAGGTCCCGACATTGATCGGTTTCACTGTTTATTAAAACAAAATTTATTCAAACTCACAGAAATCCCCAAACTGTAAAGAATCTCTTAAAATCAAAATCCCAGTTCTTCGACCTACGACGATCACGAAAAAGAAGCCCATGAACCCTTCAGGCTCATGATCTGGGAGCCGCTGAGCTAATTAGTTAGTTCACACTGGATATTTATGAGCCTGCGAGGAAAACATAGCGAGGGTCTGATATGCAACACTTAGGGCCTCATCGTATGGGCCCACTGAAAAAATAAATGAAAACCAGTTTCTGCTTAGAATTTGGCCAGTTTTAAGCATTGACCAAACGAACACAGATTGCTGAACTCGGTCATGTGACCATCCGATTTACACAAACCAGCACTACACCGGAGTTTTTCGCACTTGTTATTTCACAAAGTAAAGCAAAATATAACATGTTTTTGAACAATTTAATTCCCAAAAGCAATACTGTTGCTTCTGCCAAAAATTAAATGAGGAGTATTTACTACCACTTGAGAAATATTTTAAAAAATTAACTTCAGCTTCACAGAAGTCATTCCGTTACTATGCTGCTACGTAATTATCGCTAAAGATGCGCAAATAACTGCTCTACGGGAACAATTTATGACAAAAATGAGGCTCAAAACTTAATTTTACTTCAATTTACCGATTTAAACTCGCTCTCCGAGCAGGTTGAAAATTCCGCCAAACTTTCGTAAACTAAAACCTTTTCGTTTAAAAAGCGCTGAAATCTGGCGAAACGAATGAACTTTAAGGTACTTAAACGGAAACCAGTTTAATGTTACGGTCTCGCTTTGCCAAAACGATGACGCCCATAATGGTGAACTGGATTCAAACCATACCGATCACCTTCAATCTACCTTTGCAGCAGTGACACATGGTCAATTTTAATCGCCAGCTATACTGTTTGATAAATGGCGTGAAATAAATTAGTAGGCGGTGCAATAACCGAGTACCTGGTTTACCAGCAAAATCTGCCCCAAGCAGATTAACAAGTCCCGTATTCCAATCTGAAATCAAACATTATTGTGGGCAGTATTAGCTGCTCTGTTCTCCAGTCATCATGCAAATTTAACGAATTTTGGAATGAAGCGTGCTCTGGAATATTTTGAATCCTTAATGGGATTCAAATTTGTAAATCAAAGGCGATCAAAGTTCTATAATATTTGAGGTGAAAGAACGTAAAACAAACTTCAGATACGTGTTAAGATCCGCTTAGCTAAGGCCGATGCACAAGAGAATCTAAACTTGCAGAGAGTCGCACTTCGCCCACAAATGCTGTCCCAAACGCAGGAAGTATAGTTTCGGAAATCACCAAATTCAGCGGGATGGATTTAGGCTAATTTTTTTTGGAGAGTTTGAGCAATTTAAAGCAACTTATAATCCAGTTTTCCCTTGTTAGTGTGTTACTACCGCTATTTGTAATTCGTTTGTTTTAATTTAAATTTTTAATTTAATTTACTAGGATTTCGAACGTGATGTCACAAGTATTTATAAGGCGAATTCATCTCGAAGCGAGAGTCAGTAAAAAAAACTTACTTGTCGTGGCGATTTCATCCGATAGTGCTCTGTTCCCTACATGTACGCTAAGGATATTTGGTGACAGAATACTTTACATATAAACGGTTGCGCAATAGTTCTCACACCATGTAATGAAGTGTCCCTAATCGTCTTTTTTTAGATCAAATGGGGCTTTCACGAAGCATTCATTTAGGACATCACTAAAAAAGTTAATAGATCGCTAAAAAAATGCCCGCAACCAAAGTTATAAAGCGAATCGGAAGGCCATCTCTGAGCTCTTCCAATCGAGCAAGAGGGTCGTCGACGTCGTGATGGACGTGCAGGCGTCTAAATCGACCGTCATGAAGGTCAAGAGCTTGTTCAAACTTAGCCACCAGAGTCTTGATGCTGAGTCAAGAAGTGGAAGGCCGAGGTCAGTGAGGGCGATGGCCAACACCAAGATGGCCCAAAATTGATCAACAAGAACACAAAGACCACGATCTCAAAGGTGTCCAGGACCCTCGGGATCTGCCGCCAGACGGGCCCGAAAATTGTCAGGAAGGGCTGGCCATAAAAAAGATGAGACGTGCCGAGTGCTGGTAAAAGGGTGATATGAGGTTTGGGGCATACTAGGGCCTTGAAAAACTGGATAAAGAACTCGGCCAACTCCAAGAAGGCGAAGTTTCTCAGACAAGAAGTATTCTGTCATGGTTGTCTTGGTCAACTGGTGAAACGACAGTTACATCTCTGACCTTCCTGTGAGCTTGATAAACCTTGAGATTAAGTTCAACTCACTCTCCAAGAACCCTGAGAAGATCATAGTCCTCGGCATTGCAGCCGGCGACGGCAAGAACTGTATGTACACTGATGATCATCCAAGGTGACGAGACTGTCAACACCGTGGTGTACCAGAACACGCTGAAGAAGCATACCTTTCTTGCTTTGGCTAAGGAAGAGATTACCCCCCTGGCAGTAATGTCTTCCAGTAAGACGGCGCCTCCTCCCACGTAACCAAGTCAACGCAGGCATTCGTGACCTGAGAGGGGATCGAGTTCTGGCCACCTTTCATGTGGCCTCATTCATCACCCGACCTGAACCCACTGGACAACGCTATCTGGTCACGAATGGTCAGAGAGGTTAACGTGATGAGGCTCAGCAACATGGACAATCTTAAGAAGGTCATCGAGAAGAGCTCGAGGCACATGAACGACGCCTTCGTCAAGAGCATCACTAGCCGTTTCCGCCACTGGTTCGAGAAGGTTCTAGATGACCAGGGAGTTAATTTGTCTTAGTTTTGTAAAAAAGTATTATTGGGTCATTTGAACTAGACTTCGAGTCTAGTTGCTATCACCAATATTTCTTACCAATAATGACTAATTTTTTCACTAATCTATAACCAAATTTTGGTTCAGATAACTAAATGTTCAAATTGTATTTGTTAGGACCACAAGTGTCAAGGTATCAATCGGCGACCTGTTAATACAACCTAGCACTTGTAGGCTACATGCAACGGGAATAATCGTAAATCTTAAGAGTGCAAGTCACTTTTTTCGCTCTCGAGAAGCTTAAGCGATTGATTACAGTATTTCCGTAATGGTTGATATGGTGACAAAGCTAAAGTTAGTGCGAGTAAACGGGAAGAACAAATGCTCGTTTGGTCCTAGGAACAATATAGGTCAATGGTACCAAATTATTACTGAGAGACTACAACCAACCGAGATTAGCTTTATCAACATGAATGGATTGGTAGTGTAGTGCTTGTAACAAACATTTACGTTAATTTTTAGAAAATTTGCGTTACCGAATGAATTTGATAGGTGTAACTAGAGATTAGATTTCCGTGTGTACATAACTTACACAAGTCTCATGTCGGTGTGGGGAGCAAGCGTGAGATGCGTCTATTTGCTGTGCATAACGAAGAGGTAGTTGTTTTGTGCGCATGCATTTGAAGTTGAACGTAAAATAGTTAGCCCGTGACCGTCCACAAGTTCTATTCGGTTGAGTGCAGCCTTTAGATTCATGTAGTTTAATCTAGTATATTAGATTAATGCAATGATTCCGGCCATGAACAATAGTTAACGTCGATTATAATGATGGATTTACGTAATCTCTCTGTAGCATATTTGGAATGCCGTGAAAATATGGCACATACTGCTGCTTGCCTGTCTGAAAATGTTATGCCGGGCAAAAGCATTTTTTCCGCCTCATTAAAATAACATTAGCAGCACTTGCAGCAGTGTTGAATGCGGTTAAGGTTGTAAAATGTATTCATGAACTAGTTTCGATAGGAATGATTGAAAGAGTTTACTACAGAAAACTTGCGTTTTTTTTTTTTTGCATTGAAAGCGCAAACGGTGAGTTATGCTGCACATTTTAAAGTTGCAGCGAAGTGAATGCTTCGCAGTATATACCGGCCATCCCTTTGAAAAATGATGGTAAGTTATTTGTCATTGCATGTTGTACGTTCCGTACGATGAAAATAGTGCAATTAACTGAAATTGGATGATGTGCTTACCTTTCCAGTTTGAGGCGACCAAACAGGTGTTCCTGACGAGCTACGCGAGCTTCATTTCTTGGCGCGTCATCGTCTACACCGTCACCATAGCCACGTTCGTCTTCGTGTACATGACGAAGATGGTCTGGACGATGGCCACAGGATTCTCCTTATATATCTATTATTTACTTTATATTTACGCTACTGGAGAGGCCTTTTCAGAGAAGGTGAGGCCTGAGAAAGAAGCAACGCTTCACCTACACCAGTCCTTTTCTTTGGGACCCTCAATACCAAAATTTCATATAAAGCAGCAGTGGCGTTGACTCATGACGCAGTCACATGAGCAAGGGCTTTTTTCGATTGGGTCATCAAACTCGTTCTAAGCCAAGCCCACCCGACTTGACTTAAGCTGAACTACAGAGAGGCACTTTCGCCTCGTTCTTTGAACTGTACTGCAGACGTTAGAAGCAGCCCGATCATGGACAGCAGACTGAAAACTTCATTTTACGAGTAAGATGGAGTAAACAGAAGTCCCGCTGTTAATCGATTGAGGTCAACGCCTGAACCTCGAATCAATGGATTGCAGCCCGCGCCCTAGTTCAGAGTTCGAGCTGACAAGTCAAGTGAGCTTGACTGAGATGTTTTCGATAGCGCAAGAAATTGAGGACAGATTGGATTGGGAGCAGAAATTCGGGCTTCGATGATTGACTTATCCGGAACTTCAGACGGAGGCTTTGGCTTTGAAGTTTTGAATCTTTGCTGCAAGTATTAGAAACAGAGCGGTTGCGTAGAACCGGAGGAAAATTACATTTTACTGAGCAAGATTGAGTTTCTGGTACACTCAAGTGTAACTAACTAAGGATCGACACCTGAGACTCCATTTAGTGGGTAAAAGCCAGCTCACCTTTAGGAAGTTTCGAAGAAGTAAAGCCTCAAAAACTCAATTTTAGCGTCTAATTTAACGTGCCCAAAGTCACTGAGGCCTGACATTTCTGATTCTTCAGACACGTGTCCTGCCTTTGACTTGCTGATTCCTATTCCGGTCGATGATTCTAAGGACACGTTCTATTGGACCGTCATAGAGGCGGTTGCTGGCAGCGCCAAAAAAATTTTTGAACGTTTATCTGTCGAGAAAGGTGGTCTCACCACCCATAGAGTTTATTCTGGGTTGAATGAAATAAGGAGGGGAGCTTTCCGAAGAGTTTATCTAAGTCAAAGCCACTTGACTTAACTCGTGCAGAAATGCAAACAGAACTGTAAAATTCCTTACTTCTAAGCATGTTGTAGGTGCTGGAAGCAAACCGATTTTGTTCAGCAACTGAAAGCTCCATGATGCTAAGACAAAGTTCAGGCATGATTCATGGGTTACTGATTAAGATTCAACGAATGAAACTTGAATCGAAAAGTCGAAGCCAGGGCAGCTCTCTGACGATTAGGAGACTTCAAGTCTCAATGGTTTAATTTCGCTGACCATTCGAACGCGCCCATAATCAGTTACCTGTGAGACTTCCATGCATGAACTTAATCTCGCTGTGTAATATTAAAATGGGTATTTCAGTCAGCTCAACATAATCGGGCTGCTTTTAACACCTGCAACACAATTCAAAGTGAAGAAGCTAAATTTCCTGCCTACATTTCTCGGCAAGTCAAGTCAAGTTGGCTTGGCTTAGATCGACTTCGACGACACAATCGAACGCACCCTGTAGACGTGTTCCACTGGGGGCAAAAATTAAACCTTTGAGGCCTGACTTGCTCGAAACTTCAGGCAGGTGCTGTGTCTTCGATCCGTAGGATTGAGCTCTAGGCATTGATCCAGAAAGCAAGGAGCGTGACAAGACTCACGAGATACCAGCATCGAAAAGTGACATCATTCATGGTGTCACTTCGACTAACGGTACGGCTAAGCAGCCTTTGAGTATTTTAATTAACTTCGGCAGAAAAACCGTGGTCAACTGCAAATTTCAGCCCTTAATCACTTAAATATATGAAAAGAAGAAAAGCAAATTGAGCAATAAACAATTATCAATACAAAACTGCAGAGAAGGCTGAACACTCTCATAGCACCAGAGGCCAGATCCGGGTCGGTATATATGGCACCCTGATTTAACATTTCATCCTTGAAACGAAGCTTTATTTCCATTTCATATTCAGTTGTCAGTGATCTTCACTGAACATATTTAAACATATCACCGTATTTTTCGACCTAATTCATTAAATCTGCCGCTCTTGATTGGCCAGCTACATAAGCTGCACCCATCCATCAAACACAATAAAATGGTTGTCATCAGGTACAGAAAGTTTGAGAAATAACTGTTCCTATGGTTTTTCTCCCGTCAAGAACATAACACTGCTAATATTTTTGATTAGGATCAAAAGCCCAACACATGAAGGCCTCAGTTCCGACCCTCAAATGGTTCGACTCGTCAATATGACGTCATTCGGCTACATGCGACCACGGCTAAATTGTATTTTAGTCCCATTGAGTCCTCCTGTTAAGCTCTTCGCTGGCCTCATTGATCCTCAATTGATTGCACTTGAACCTTCCAGCCATTCAAACTGGCTTCGTAAAACGTACCATTTAGCCGGTTCTGTTCGTCATCGTGCTGCTGCCGACACCTTCAACGCAATTTAAAGTTGTAAAGCTTGTTCCTTCGATTTCAGGCAAGTTATCTCTTGAGGTCTTAATTTTGGAGCCAAGTCGAACGTGCCAAAATGCAAGTATTGAAGTTTAGGCTAAAGCAGAGAGGTATACATGGTACCTATAGTTCAGCAAGACAACTCTCCTGAGCTATGATCTCGGTCACTGTTATTGCATTAAACCGTTAGAACAACTTACAAATCAATATGTTGAATTTTTTGTAAGAAATTGATGCACTGAGATAGCAAATTGATGGAGATCTTGGTTAGTGGAATACCAGTAAAAAGCAAGAACTGATGAACTGATCTGGAACACGAACATAAGGTGTCGATTTGTTACCTTTCTTTATAATTTGCATTAACTTCGAGTGTGTTTCGATTGCCTGATCAGGGCTTTTTTGAACAGTAATAGATTAATCTCAAATGGCTTTACAAAAATTTTAATCTTGTTGCATACAAACTACCCTTGTAAAGTTGTTCCCCAAATTTATCAGTGCTTGGTGCCATTAAAAAGCTTTTGCTGTGTGCTTGGACCCTTACAAATAATAAAAAGGATAATAATACCTCCTATGATGACGAAGAATTTCAATGGTCTCAATTTGTGCCGCAAATTCGAGTTCATTTCTTCATGACGTTGAAATAATCAAAGTTTTCACTGCCCTCCTTGACTTGGGAGCTCACCTCGAGGGGATGCGGCCTCTCCCGGTTAGGAGCTCCTGCTCTAAAATGATTNAATTCTTAACCTAGCGAGTAAGACTCTTTGCTTATTGTTCTACACTAGTGTACTGAACATGTATTGTAATAGAACTATTGTATGAATACCTTCCTACGGGGAGAAATACATGATTTTGATTTGATTTGATTGTAAGGTATGATTGACACAACCTTTCAAAATTAAAAGTAAATCTGGATTGTAAAAAAAAAATTGCGTCACCAGAGCCAAGATAAATCGGACTCCGTCTAGGAAAGCCTGAAGCCGTATTGGGATGCAATATGGCCCCTCGAACGCTTCAGTACATGTGTCAAAATTTGAAATTTCAAAATTGCCGAGTTTCATATCCATTGGACGATGTGCAAATGGAACTCACTCTGAAAAATGTTAGGTGATTGATTTTATCTACAGGCATGGCGAGTTCCTCTTTTCCTTATGGAAACTATTTCTGAAAGGGGACGAAATTATTAGCTCATATTTATCCTTATGGTAACCAAAAAAAATGAAGCTTAAATTACGAAATAAACTCCGGTAGAGGTTTTGGGCAGGTTACCGAAA
The DNA here is from genome assembly GCA_001587735.2 of Parhyale hawaiensis. Classification (NCBI taxonomy): domain Eukaryota; kingdom Metazoa; phylum Arthropoda; class Malacostraca; order Amphipoda; family Hyalidae; genus Parhyale; species Parhyale hawaiensis. The sequence goes on from LQNS02277219.1 coordinate 1,366,571, forward strand.
ACATTACCCAAAAATTTCAATAAAAAAAATAACACCCTGATATGTATCTCGAAAATTGATGCTAAAATTTGAAGATCCGTCAGGAGCGACAGGAATGCAATTATTCACAATATTGAGCGATGATTTGCTATGAGTTTGAAGCAAACAACATTATACCGCCATTAGTTTAAGGGGTTTAATGCAGCTAATAATGTATAATTGAGCACGGACTTTAGACATTACGATAGTACTTTCCTTAACTTTGTAATCCCCTGAAAGAATGTTTCATCGTTCTGTAATGAAAGGAAACAAGTTTAGGTTTCATATACTCTTAATTCAAGCTGGAAGCATATCATCATCCTTTTTTACGGGAGCATATGCCATATCAAAATTATATATCAGAAAATAGACTTCGGCATGGCCCAGTTAACTACAGTAAGTTAAGATGTTTACTCATTTTCGTGCCACCAGGTCAATGCCCTTCATTATGAGCTCAGCCAAATCAACTGCTTTATGGAGGATGGTCGGCTGTATAAGCAGGTACGTACTAATATTTTTTAAAGTTATTAGTTGTATTCGAGCAATACCCTATTCTTCTCTATATGCTCCCATGCATAGACGGAGATATTGAGAACCATGGCATTATTATTATTATTATTAAATCACACCAGACTGGCGACGCAGGAACGGAGAAACTCCTGAGGTTAACAAACCCCCACGCAACAAGCCCAGCGGGTGGAGAAAAAAAAGAATAGAAAAAAAAGAAGATCCGAAATCACAGAATAGCTCTGTGTACAGATCGTTTAAAGCCGCCAATACCAGCACCAGCAAAGACAGAG
>LQNS02277219.1:1369847-1386130 GCA_001587735.2 Parhyale hawaiensis
AGCACGGACACTCATATTCACTCTGCCTGGACACAACAACACCCTTTCGAACGTAAGCAGCCAAACCCCTAAATCCAGGGCAAGAGTCTCGCAACCGCAGCACTGGCTTTTCACATCTCGACTATTATGACACCATCCACTTCTTACGAAATATTACCTTCTAATCGCCAAACGTTCTCAGTGTCGTCATCATCACCATCAATATTGTGCTAAAAAGAGCTCCAGAATAACATAAAGTCAGTTGCAAATCATATCTATGATAAAAATAGATAAATTTAGTCCACCAAAGCTGGTTCACCGGGTGCTTAATTTAGGATTTCCTCGTGATGACTTAGTGAGGGTAATTATCGTTGAAACAAAGCAAGGTATGTGACAAACGAGAGCAATTATCCCCCTATAGCAGTAGCTACAGCTCTTTCGGAAGTGGTGGAACTAGCGCTAGAGATAGTCGTAGAAAGTACGTCACAGTATATTCATAAATGTATGTTAATTGTAGATATTATTTTTTATTCAATGCTTAACAAAAGAGGAACGGATAAGGCTATATTAATTATTTTGCACTCAAATAGGGTGAAATGACATTCTATTAACAGAGGAACTCCTTTGCACCTGTGCTCTCTCGTTGCTAAAGCTGCAGTTATCCGAGTTTACTTTTTCTTTGTTAATGGCAAAGCTTCAAGTGCTCTATCCCTGCTGATGATAGGGTACTTGCCTCTCCTGATTCCGGTTTGTTACAAAAACTACTCCCAATATGTGAGAAAAGTGAAATAAGTAAAATTGAAAAGAAACCATAATTTTTCTAGAACCAGCACGATTAGTCGTTTGAAAATTTACAGACACTATAAGCATCATAAGATTAACTTTCTGTCAAATCTTCACTGAAATTTACAGCCAAATAGTCGAGATGTGGTCAATTCTGCGATAAAGCTATTATTTCCTTGCTAATATAATGTAGCTAAATCTATCCAACATGTACAGTCGATGCCAGCTCATACTGTTGCTAGAAAGAAGGCCAAATAAATGAGTCAAAATGCAGTGTAGTATGTAATGTTAATTTTGGCCACTCTGTCGCTAATCTAACTCTTAGTGATATGTTGTGCCTCACACATTGATACCATGTCCCTATATGGGCATCTAATAAAGATGATTTACTTATTATATAATTATATATTTATTTTATTGATTATAATCCGTGGAAGAAATTTTTGTGAGAGCCTAAAATAAACGCAGCACAGATTCTTCAAAGAGTAACCGAATTTTACTTTGTGTATTTTGCACAATATTTTTAAGAGAAACTTTAACGGTCACAGCGGCTTCCCCCACAGCTGCAGCGCATCCGAGACCAGCTGCAAGTAATTTCTCCATTGACGATATTTGGCGCCTACACGCTGTGCAGGAGGTCCCTACTCACGGTTGGTTTATTCCAAGTAACAGACGCTTACTTTATTTTAAGTACAGGTAAAGCTGATACATCGGCTGTTTCTACAATTATTTCAAGTACAGGTAAAGCTGATACATCGGTTGTTTCTACAACGAATGTCTCATGCAACAAGCAAAAATTGGACCATCGACACCAATACCGGCTGATTTGCATCTACAACAGCTATAGTACTTTAAGAGATAGTAGACCAATAATAATAATAATAATTTATTATCTCGCATACAGTGGATCCACCAAACAAAGTTTTCTTTCTGCCTTCATTCTAAAATTTTCTAGGTCTGGTTGGGTGAAGAACATAATAAGTAGTCAGTGGTGCGAGTTGTTTTGAGACTGTCTCACTGTACTTTCTCTAAGGAAGTAACTGAGACGCATCTCTTGCTCTAGGGGTGATCCACTGTATAATATAATATTATCTATATCTAGTAGAGTTCGATGAAACTTTAGTAGAACATTTTATAACGTATTTAACTCAAAAGGTGGATTGCACCTAGGAGCTTTAATAGGAAGGAGGGAGACCTGCCGCTTTAGGTTTGACCAGCCAGCATTCCAAACATTCCGGTGTGGCAGTGACGCGTTCATGAAAGTGAGTGCCTGTGGCACCTAGCGACTGTCACGAACGAGCACACATTAATCTCATTGGTGGAAGTGACACGAGTGAAACAAACCATAAACAAACGGATGTGGGCCTACTAATATGCGATTGGTGCATACGGCAACTGGCAGCAGCCACACCAGAAACTTGAGCTTCATGGATGAGGCTCCTGGCTCACTCGTTTCTATTAAACCTCCTTGGTTCGCACCAACAGGGTGATCAGACACCTTGGGAAATGCAAGAATTTTATCCTTACGAGAGGAAGGTTTTCTAGTACAAGTTTTAGTATAATTTGTTAATTACCATTTTGATTGCGTAATCGCTTATAAAATAAAAGATTTAAAAAACTGTACTTATCCTTAAGTACGAATATGCCCTTCTATACACCTACTTAGATAGAAATTACGATGATAGTGACATGTTTTAATTCCATAAGCTTTTACCTCTCGAGGTTCAAGTTAGAAAAATCTTGCAGGATATAGGCACTAAAGTGCCATGATACGGAATAAATAGTTAATTGTGTAGTATCATATGTAAGCAGTCGCCAGTGAGCACGATCTGCTACGGAGGGGGCAGGGCTTTGGGAACTTCTAACGATCACTCGACGGCCTGCGATCCATTGGATCACTATCACGATCTTTTTTGCTTTTGCAAAAAACAGGTGTTATTCTGCTGGTCATGGACCACATGCCATTTGACCGACCACTCTTGCTCGTGTAGGGGTCATCATCACCCGTGTATTTGCTTCTCAAAGAAACACTCTGCCTGTAAGCGAGGGCAAATATGTATATATATTGAGTATTCCAGTTGCATTTCCATAATCACTTTGAATTTAGCGTGCCCGTTCATGCAGCCGAGCTCAGGTTTATTTTCCGTATCACGGATACATAGAATTAAATCTTCAACTCTCACATTTCTTCCTATCCTAAAGCGAAGAATCTGTGTGTAAACACGCAAGCAAGTAAATAAACTAGGTTCACAAAATTTTAACATTACAGTACCTACGTTATAATTCTGCTTGAGACTCCATCCGTCCATCCATGTGTCTGCACGTAATGCTTTTCAGTATTAGCGGACGCTTAAACTTTGGAAGAAGCTCTGAGGCGTTTCTCCGTGAACAACCAAAAATTCGCAACCATAAACAAAGTTATGGTTCCATTGACGAGCAACTAGAGCAGTCACAAGGACATGAGATGGTATTCAGCGCCCTCTCTCGACAAACATGNATAACCATAAACAAAACTTTTTAGCCCCCATTAAAATTCAAGTTCTACTCCACTCAAACAACTTCACTTTGTAAATAAACAATGTGACGTCACAACCAAGACCGATAAGCGCACTCAAAATGAAGTCGCGAGTTGTGGTCGTAAACACAACCAAAAACGAGTCTCCGTGCGACAACACGTTTTTGGTCGTCACGTAGACATGAATTTGGTCGTTTCTGCAACTTGTGGTTGTATTCACGCACACAACTTCGCCACAAAGAATCGCCTCTGATTTTCCCTGGAACTAAATTTAACCACAGCTGTCTTCTTTCGCTCGCTCTTGAAGAAATTTTCACTCAGTTTCGAAGCAGAGAGATAAATTTCATTTCACACGTACCATACATACCGTGTCGATTTTCACACCTTGTAATATTCACGTTGCTGGAGTCGCATAACTATCCATTAATTGGAAAATTCGTAGCCAGGACACAGTGCAATGTGAGTTGATCTGAAGTGCTTCATTCTAAAGCATTTTTGATGTGAAAGGCCGATGTTTAAAGAAATCACGTAAACTGACAGAAAAGCGTTTTCGGCGATTTGAATCAGTTATTGAGAAAATGGGATCAGAGCTGTACTTTGTGGGAAAGCTATCGCACATAAAGTGTAAAGCAGCCACGGGGCCCGCAATAGAATTGGAATCATCAAATACACCGAAGATATATGAAAATGTAAAAAAATGTGAAAGTCTAAATAATGTTACCTTCGGACGATGAGAAACTGAATCCTACTCGTCTATGCTCAGTTAAATATTTATAGATTTTCTACCATTGTAAGCAGGACACATTTATATTCATTGAAAAACGAGTGTACTTAGCCACATATAAAAAAGATGGACTACTCTCTACAAGCACGTACTGGTGCTTCTAGAAAGAATTAGAGGGCCCAGCCGTCAAAAATGAGGGCAGAAAGTTTGTGATTGAGCTTTTTGTTGCTTCGGTTCACAGTATAGCTTTTGCTGTACTATAGGTCTCATCCCTGCAGGCCTGATCTTCCATTAGTGAAACGCAAGCTGTACAGCCATGAGTTTTGCGATAGCAGGATACCCCCCTCCCATGCAAGATAAGGAATGAATATCAGCTTAGAATTTGGGCAAGCGTTGCGTCGCACAAAGAAAAATATAGTTCAGTCAAAAGAGTTCACTGGAAATGCCCAGGGCTCACCGTATTGTGGATACCAACTGATTGTTGAACCTCCAGCGTGGAAATTTAGATGCGATGTAAATTCAATATAAAAACGTGTCTGCCCAGCGTGAAGATTCAACTACTTCGATATCATTCTACAACTAGAGCACTCTGAGAGCGCATACCTCCGCCAAGCGAGGCAACGATAGCAAAAAATTGAAATTGGCTATGAAACCATAATTTTCTTTGTATTAACTCCAAAATCAAATCACTTGTGTCTTTCAATAGTAATAACAGCTTATGCAATTTCCTTAAAGATCCGTTCATAACTTTTTCAGTTATACTGCTAACAAACGTTATGACAAACAATAGTCAAACTTACAAAAGAACAAACCGATCTGCACCAAATTTCTATCACTGATGTCTTTTAACATTACTAACAACTCCTATAAATTTCATAAGGATCCATTCATTATTTTTTGAGTTATTGTGCTAACAAGAATAAAATTAAATATAGTGACGAACGAATGAACAAACAAACAAATCATTACAAAACTTTGGCCATTTACTGTTTGTTATATACCTAACAATTCATGTTGATTTCATATAAATCCATTTATAACTTTTTGAGTTATAGCAGTGAGAAAAATGAGACAGACATACTAACAAACGGATAAACATACCTTCATCAAAAGTTAATCATCTATTCCTCATAAAATACCTAACAATCCCTGTAAATTTCATCCAAATCGGTTCAGAACTTTTTGAGTTATCTTGGTGACAGACAGACAGACAAAAAGATAACAGACAGATAGACAGACAAACAAACACACACCACGAAAACATAACCTCCTTGGCGGAGGTAATGAAAGCGGGGATCCAGAGCCCGAGATCCAGTGGCTGGAGATCCAGAGCTAATTTTGTCACCGGTACTCTCAAAGCGCTGAAATTGTATGGTATCTCAACTTGTTCCTCAGTACATGAATTTTTTTCTATTAAACTCTTAACTACTTGGCGGAAAGACGGACCAACATTGGAGCAAGCAAGCAAGCGATCAACAACTGTGTTTTATTATATAGTGGATAATGTTTAGTTAAGGCGTTGCAAGGCGAAACTGAAACAAAAGTTGGGCCACTTACACTTTAGCTAGTTACACATTTTTTTTTTTCAATTTGCACGCGCAAGTTAAATTGTATACTTATCATTTTCCAGGTACTGAACTCCATTGTAAGCTACGTCATCATTCTACTACAGGCAAAGGATATGCTATACAGACAAGACTGAAGTCGCATAAGGTGCAAGAATGAAAATTCCGACGGCTCCATCATTAATTTGAGTAACACAGAAGGCGACATACTGCATTAGGTGCATTTTAGGCGACTTTTTTTGCTCATTATTTCGAATAAGATTGGACTCGTGCGTAAGGTAAGTTTTGCGTATGGTGACAAAGATATACTCCGTAGATGCTTTTTAGCTGCTTGAGCTGGAGTATTGCCCACCGATCTGGGCTTCGGCTACTGTTAGTCACGTGCGTCTGCTGGACCAAGTTGGTGGCTCAGCCAGTAGGCTGTACGCTGTGTGTGATCTAGTGATTTGTCTCACTGATTAGTAGCCGGCCTCAGTTTTATTAGGTGTACAACAATAAAAGAAACTGGCTGTATTCTTCTATTCCTGCCCTCAAGTTCTTTGGGAGAAATACGCGTGCGACAGCTGATGTGCACCGCTATACACCTGAGGACGTTAGGTGTCAAACTCGTCAGTTCAGTCGGTGTTTTCTTCCCTCGTCTGTTTCAGTTTGGAAATCATTCCCGGAATCAGCTTAGGGCGTCCCGGCCTGCAGGCGTTTAAGTCAGTTGTTAGTGGGTTTTTGTTGGATTGTCCTTGGCTGCATTTGTGGTTTCCCGGTGTTGCATAATGCTTCAGCTGAGTTTACTACCAGTCCCCGGTGGCCAAAGCGTGAAGTACCAATAATGATTAGTTTAACAACGTATAATGACCTGCTTTATTCTATCTGGAACTGTAGCTGCTACCTTTAACTCCAAGCTGAAATAACACAGACATCTGACAATACTGTTACCAATGCACTTAGGTCTCTCTTATGTTTGAGGTTGCGTGTGTGAGTTCTTCATGAGATCGTCCAAGTCACGGTTGCGATCTTAAACTTAGATGTAGAATAATAGGGTAACCAGGCTATAGTGTAGAATGGTGAAGGAACGATGTCAAAATCTTATTTATGTACATTTTATACACAAAACTTATAGGAGTAAATCCAAATTATAAGAAGCTTAGATGCAGCTACTTGAAAAGAAGCTAAATGCAATACTCCTCCCATGTGCAGACGAGCAAAGTACGATGTCCACGCAGTGAATACTGCTCGTCCTTTCAACGCGCATGCCTTAAATCCCACACTTCCGATCAAACATAGCAATTTGGAAAGTCGGTATACTGGCTCAGTTCCGTTTTACCTTTAAAGGATCGGAAGTCTCATAAATTCGTAGAATAGAAAATCTGTATACTTACGAGACCGGTAAATATATGGGCCTATGGTGACTGCAGCAGCTTGAGTGATAGCTATAAAAATATGACTTTCCGGCGGATTTTATGAATAACAGCTTGCGCCTCTAAAACTTAAGAGCCGGCTGTTGGAAGCAACTTATATTGATACATATCATCCGATCTTTTGCCTTCGTTATCGTATATGACCTTTCAGACGGTCGTTACGAAATCCGTTTAACATAAGCAAAAATGTATCTGTACGATATACAAACAAACATGTATGTGTGAATAGCATATACATACATATAACACTCTCGTTTCAAGCGAGGGTTACAATCTTGAAAAAGCACGCCTGAAACGAATTCGTATGCATTGACTCTTTGTACATTCTATAAATGGGGTTACTTTCTGTGACTTTTTTTTTTCTACTCTAAAAGGTAAGTCTGGCAACTTTCCATATTAATACTGTACTATAGCGCAGCAAAAACACAACAGTCATTGTATATTACAACAATCTGTTCAAAGAAATCCTGTACATGAAGAAAAAACATTTTGCGTTATTGCCTCGAGTGTACAGTAAGAGCGAAATTTCTCGCACAGAGAGAATTTTGGTGACAATAATCTATTTCGTTCAGTTAAAAACTTTCTCTACCTTCCCTAAAATTTGCGAGACAATCACTTGTCAGCTTTCATAAAACTAATCAGGAATAAAATTTTAAAATTGCACATACCACTGTATTAAAATTTCTGACGTTTCGGATTAAGGCATCAGCCGTCTTTATGTCTTAAAATCCTAGCATATGTAAAAGTAAGAAGAGCAATTTTTCTACCAAAGGTCTTGTATGTAAAAAATAAAGTGGTTGCAATTGCACATAGAGGTACTAATCAATAGCTAGCTATATCACGGTGGGAAAACGCAGTATCATAATATTTTTTTGTACGTGTAACGATCACAGGAACTACAGCTGCAACAATGTTCACTTAGCACGGTTTCATGACAAATGACAGCTACCCGCTTCTAAAGTGCATAGCTAGGTAGCGGCCTTCAGGATATTTCCAGCTTAGTAAGTTTCAGAAATGCGTAGCCTTTATCAAGTTTGCCATTTATGTATAGATTATCTTACTAATCTACATGTGACCAGAGAGGAATTGCGACTCACGCTCCGGCCTTCTATGAACAATTACCGTGTTGTCAAGATATCGCATTAGATTCGACTGTAAGTTAAGCATTCATTCTGTAACTGTTTACGAATGGCTTTTTAGTAATGGTGCCATTTCTGCTTTCGACCAGTTCAACCAAACAAAAGAGCATCTAGGAACCTTCTGCGCTAATGGAGTAGAGAATATTGATTGTAATAAGGAAATCGATTCAGCTCTGTTGGAACTTAAAGTCCATGGTGGAGGTCGGTCCAAGCTATTGTCCTTGCTCATTTAGGTAAGTAGCTGACAGCACAACCAGCGCACATGGTAAACAGTCTCAAATGGAGTGTTGTTATGAAAGTAAACAGAAGTAAGTGAATTAGTAGTGGAACATAATTATAATGATTAGCTGAAGTCAGCTTGTTTGCTACAGCTTCTAGTCGAGTATCATTTGCCTGGCCGATTTGTAAGGTTTTGGCAACGCCCAGGTAGGGTTCCCAAAGACAAGCGTTCTCTGAATTCGTAAGCATCGGACAACATGAAGACCGTAACAATCTCCAAATTAACTATGAAACTGTCAGGTATCCTTTACTATGATATTACGGACAGGGGTGTTAAGCGCAACATGGCGTGGTTCATATATGGATCAGTGGTACAAATAACAGCCTCGCTATTCTTCATGTCTCTGTGGATTGGGGTGGAACACTCCCATTTGAGCTACAATGAGAAACTCCTGGCAATGGCTCTGCTTGTCGAGGAAATTTGCAGGAGCGTCGCGTTAATACTGCGATTATTGAAATGTAAAGGCGCTGCAAAAATGCTGTTCTTCATCAACAACTTGGCCAAGTCAGTCGGATCCTCACGCAAAAGTCATCTGAAAACGATTGACTGCTCTTCCGTGTGTCTCATCATCATTACAGTGACAGGCTTATTTTTCTACTGGAAGGAGAAGATAGCTGGCCAAAGCGAAGTTGGGGTCGCGAGTACATCGGCTAGAGCACTGTTTATTGTTTGCGGCATTTATGTACTTGTCAGTACGCTATCGCTTCTGATAAACGTTCGCATGTGCTGCATCAATGCTGTTGGCGTTCTTAAGGCCCGCAGCCATCAACTTCTGTCATTGCTGACAAGTTTGCGGCTCCATCCATCAGCAGTCTCGGTTGCGGAAGATACTCGGCGCTACGCGTGCTTCTAAAGCAGGTAGGTTGGATTTGATTATGACGGAAAGATAGAAAAACTTTCTATTTTACTTGGAAGATTTGCTCAGTTCTTGCAAGGAGTAGTATTAGGATACTTAAAAACCTTACGGAAGCGAAAAAATAAAAAAAAATACGATCAAGGTAAGATGATAATTGTATGATTATAATCAAGTCGGTGCCAACGTTTGTGCCGATTTTAAACTTTTCATTAAGAATGAAAATCCGAGTTTTTAAAATTTTTTATAACAATTACGTCCTTTGCTCTCTATAGCTTGAGTCTATCGGTGAATGAGCTTATAAATGCCTCGTTGGAAAAGTCTTTAGGTTTTGATGCGAAATCTAAATCTAACTCATTTTCAATCTCCTCTCGTAATGTCTATTTCAACTACTATTAACTAATTAGTTTTGTAATCCTCGAAATAAGTGATAATCAGAGGGAGCTATAGGTCGGGAGAATATGGTGGAAGGAGCAAGACTTCCCAATTAAATTCTCATAGGAGAGCTTTAGTTAACAGCGCTGTGTATCTAGGTGACCATTGCCATGATGGAAGACGACTTCCTTTCTATTGACTAAAGAAGGTTGGTTTTGGATCATAGCAGCATTCAAACGACAAAATTTGTCACAATAGAGATTAGCACTAAAGTTTTGACTGTTGACCAAAGTTCGTGACAGATGATCCTTTCAATACCCCGCCATTTGCTCAACAAGATTTTTTTTTGGGTGGATGGAGTCCTGCTCTCGGTTGCAGAACTGGTCTTTATCCTCAATTTATCCGCGGTCGAGGGTTTAACGCTATGGTAGAGAGTTCACTTTTCATCACATGGGACAGGCCCACCTAAAAAGAGTGCCTGAAGGTGTCATGAAAGCAAAGATTCACAACAACAAACGCGTTGTTGCAGGTTCTCGATCTGGAGACAGTTTATGCGGGACCATGCATATATTGGAGAAAAATATGAATGATGCTTTAATAAACTGGAATAGACAGTTATAAGTTACTCATGGTGTTATATTCCAGCAACAAGAATTGGCATAATTTAAATTTAATTGATTTCAAAATCCTCTCTAATAAACCGGCAAAAACTTTTGCACCGACCTGATATCTTAGTTTATAAAATGTCAATGACACAGAAATTCAAAGGAAGAATTTTATAAAACGAAGATATGTTGTCGAATGTACGCAAGTTTCCCTCCTCGCAATTTAGTCAGAGACACAATAGTTACCATGGTAATTACGCTTGCTCTAGAGTGCATTGTTACTCAGTAATACTGTACACTACCGATATTTATAGTACTTTGGTACTTTGTAATATGGTTCACAGAAGTTCCATGTTCATGAACTGTTATGTAGCAAATACGATTGCACATTTCAGTGAAAGTTACGCTAAACTAGACTCTAAACACATTCGCTAGCAGTTAATAAAAAATCATAAGAACGATTTGAAACACAGAGGACGTACGTTCTAAAGCACCTATCTACTACTTATTTAATATAATAAAAAGCTTGCCATGTACTAACCCACTATTGCTGATAGAAAGATTTCTTTTGTCGTTAGGAAGAATTTGCTTTTTGACTGAGGTTCTTACGTTAAATTAGAAAAAAATTATCTAACGGTTCGTCAATAAAAGGTAAAACCTATTTGTGATCTGGGGTGGGCCATCAAACTTAGCTTACTCTACAGTATGATTGAGCTTGATGATGGCTTACGTTAAACTGTTTGTGACAAATACTACACTCCAGAACTATAATGGTTTTTGCAGTTTGAAGAAGTCAAGGAAGAGTTTGTGGATGCTCACGCTTGGTCGATAACGCTCCCCATCTTCGGACACGCAAACTCGATGGCCATGTTCACATTCAATTTCTTAACACAACGCGAGCCAATAATGGCCGCGAGCGTAGCAACGCTGGCCTACTTTTTCTACTATACGTACAGCGTCGGTGACGTCTTCACCCGGGAGGTAAGTCTCCGTATTCGCGTAGCTGCTGTGTCAAGAAGGTTGAAGAAGAATCACTTTTGATAAGGCTTTACAGGAGAACAGGAAAGCCACTTGATCCTTAACTATTTTTCAAAATGCTTGGTACCTATTTTAGTAAAGGAAGCTATGGTCACATTTTTTTGTGGTACAGACAGATGTAGTTGGTGAAAATTTTGGAAGATCTCATGATGAGTTACTTGATCCCAAAATGAACTTCTTAAATTTACGTGAAAAGGCTGGATTGACGACTGTTTTTTGCCATTTCTGTATTTCAGAAACCACAGTGACAGTTGTAGACACACAAAAAAGGCACAATTAGCAGAGAACTAGAGATTCGTTGCAATTTGACAAATGGTTATGGTAGATGAGGCCATGATGCCTCTAAATTAACTCCGTAAGTTATAAAACAAGGAAATTAGCGCAATGACGTAGGAGGCCGACAGTTGCGCCTGCACTCCGACTTGTGACTGCCTTGATCGTACAGCACGGTGTGAAATCCCGTTAATTTTAGCACGCCCACGTAAGATATATTCCGACCATAGAGCATTTCCCTGAGACATTAAGCTACAACTTGGCACAATTTCTGTCCATAGTTCGACTTTTGATTGGCTGTATTTTTGCACGAAGTCGCGCACATCGGTTTTGCTAGATGATTAATTACTTTCTATGAAGTCGTGGCCACTTTCCCTGGGATTTGCTTAGGTATTAGCAGCTATCAACACATGGCGGTGAAAATAAATGCCAGCTGGAGCTTCGAGCGGCAATAACTGTATACAACCGAGGACGATTCACAGATAGCCCTCTCTTTACCTAGGCTCCTCTCTACTTAAATTGGCATGTTACTAGGCTAAACTTGACAAAATTGAGCAACTTGTGAGAGAGGCCACTATCACGAGTGCATTTCAGTCGTGATAGTGGCCACTGCAATCTTGTCGTGCAGATTCTATTACCTCCGCCGAAAAAGTAATGTTTTCATCAAGTTTGTCAGTTTGTCTTTTTGTCTGTTATTCTGTCTGTCATCAACACACCACAAAGAGTTACAGAGCGATTTTTACAAAATTTACAGGCATTGTTACATACAGTATGTTAGGAGGAACAACTGATAACTTTTCTTGAAGATCCGTCCATCCGTGAAGATCCGTTTGAATGTTTGTCTGCCTCATTTTTCTTAATGCCATAACCCAAAAATAATTATTGACGGATTTTTATGAAATTCGCATGAGCTATTAGGCACATGAGCTGTTCGGCACATCACGAACAGTAAATAACCCAATTTTTGTAATGATCCGTTTGTTCGTCTGTCACTGCTTGTTAGCGCAATAACTAAAAAAAAGTAAATAGATCTTTATGGAATTCTTAAGCGTTGTTAGTAATGTTAAAGGCATTTCGGTTAGTTCGTTTGTATATCTCACGGATGTTTGTAATAATGTTTCTTAGCAGCATAACTCAAAAAATTACGAACGGATCAAGAAAATTGCATAAACTGTTACTACTATCAAAATGCACAAATGATTAGATATTTGAGTTGATATAATGAAAATCATGGTTTTTGAGTCAATATGAATTTTTCGTAACCGTTGCCTCGCTTGGCGGAGGTATGCGCTCTCAGAGTGCTCTAATTTTTATAGATACATAAAAACTGGTTGTTTCTGACGATTATGGAATAAATGCTTAATATTAAGTGGGTTGGAATTATTAAAATTACCTCAGAAATTACTACAATTACAACTAGAGAGCGCATACCTCCGCCAAGCAAAGCAACGGTTTCGAAAAATTCAAATTGGTTCTGAGACCATCAATTTCTTTGTTTGAACACACAAATCTAAACATTTGTGCCACAGTGTTTTCAGCTTCAGTAAGCTTTTTGAAGATCTGTTCATAATTTTTTTGAGTTACGCTGCTAACAAACGTTCTGACAAACATTAGTCAAACTCACAAACGGACCAACCTCTCATCGCCAAATTTCTTTTAATCATTTATGTCTTTTAACATTACTAACAACTCCTATAAATTTAATGAAAATTATTCATAATTTTTGAGTTATTGTGCTAACAACCATCAAATTAAAAACAGCTACAAACTAACGAACGAACGAACAATGAGATCATTATAAATATTTGGTTATTTATTCGTCATGATGTACCTAACAACACATGTAAATTTCCTAAAATCGACCATTACTTTTTGAGTTTTGGCTTTTAGAATAATGAGGCAAACCACCAAACACACGGATGGACAGATCTTCACCAAAAGTTAATCATCTGTTTCTCCTAACATTAATAACAATCCCTGTATATTTTGTCAAAATCCATTACAGTAATACTTTTTGAGTTATCTTGGTGACAGATGGGTAGAATAACAGACAAACATACATACAAATAAACCTAACGAAACTATAACTTTCTTGGCCGAGGTAAAAAGGCGAGTGATCAGTATCTCAACAAATACACGATATTTCAAAACTTGCATCGTTCATTTTGCAGGAGTGACAGTCAAGCATCATAATTTGTACATTGAATGCAGGATATTTATATGAACATCGTTGAGAGGACTGCTTGAGCAACAAACCTTTTATGCTCATTCACTAGTTTGGAAGATTTCTTTTTATCGGCAAAAATAAAAAACAGGTCTTCAACTTCCACCATAGAAATGTGCGTGCGTGTTGATGTGCTTTTGCATGTGTATATTTTGAACATCCGGTCTACTCGTAATAAATGTATCTATAGTTGAATGGGCCATAGCATTTATCCATGCTTCCACCGTTCGTTAGCAGCAGTTTCAGCTCCGACTTCAAGCGAATCGCACAAGTAAATTATAGATTACTCGCTATTTGAGTTATTTGCAGCAACCCACCTTTTTTGACCTTGTTAGTTAGGCCAATCAAAAATTGACGCTAAGTAATGAATAGGTAACCAATAACGAGCTTTTAAAACGCCAACCTTACAGGTTAGGGGGCCAAATCTGGTTCTTCTAATGTCCTAAAATACGTTTAAAACACTTAAAAAGCCTTAAAATACAGTGCACTAAACGAACCAGTCCTTGCATACCTAACCAAAGCGCTCTCGGTGTAAGAGCTCATTGGGAAGGGCTTCTGTACTAGGGTCGTGGTCACTGGTGCTGGGTACCGGCATCTAAAGTCGCGTTTACTATCGAGAAGACGGAGGAACTGATCCGTAGAATTTTTCAAGATAGTTAAATACTGGGAGCAATTTCCGTTGATTGTTTGAAAATGTCGTGTTTATACCTCCCTTTTGCATCATGTCATCTAATCGCAACTATAAGAATTATTTCACCGCAATTCACGACATTTTTGGATGGGAGACGGCATTGCCTTCGCACCAAAGAACACAATTCTTACGGTAAAACTCGGCGAGGTGCCATCATGGTCTGGATAAAATTTTTCGCAGACAGAAGCGGCAATACCCATAATTGAAGGTAAAATGTAGAACTATGTCGTGATAATTTGAGCATAAATTTGCATGCTTCAGTGAAAAAACTGGAGCTTCCAGTTGAAGGAATTTTCCAACAAGACCATGATCCTAAGTGGCGAATCGTGCTCTCGGACCAGAGGGGCGGCGCCCCAAAACAAATTGAATGAAATAATACAAAAATGCAAATATATGAATAAGTAGGCAACAAAAATCCTCTCAAGATTTTAGGTTCATATCCAGTAACGAAAAGAACCCTTCCTCAAAATCGCTCCCAACAGAAAGACGAGGAGCTAGCACAGAGGTTCTCAACCGGTGCGCCGCGCCGCACAAGTGCGCAGCCACTCATTGGTTAGTGCGCCACCAGTCACTGACCAATTAGGTATAATAAGTAGTTGGTTCTTCAGAAATTTCCTGTGAAATCCATGAGTTTTTGGTCTAAGATTGAAAACATGAGATTCAAATATGCTTAAGTAAAACCATTCATTTCGTGAAAAACAGCCCGGTCAAGTCACGATTATTTTCCAAGCTTTGTAAAGAAATGGGTTCTCGACATGTATCCCTATTACTTCATACGGAAGTCCGATGGCTTACGAGAGGAAACGTTTCATCACAAGCTCATAAACTGAAGGGCGAGCTACTGACGTTTTTTACACTGGAAACGTAGGTCAGAGGCACGCCTTGCCAGGTTGGACTTTAGCGAGGCGTTTGACAGGGTCAAAAACAGAGGTCTATTGTAAAAACTAGAGCCTTTTGGTGTGGGTGGTAAGATTCTGTCAATCATTCACAATTTCGTTTTTGAGCGAACGCAGAGTGTGTCTGTTGACGGTGTTTTGAGTGCCTCAGTTGCGGTGGCGTCTGGCGTCCTTCAGGTGGTAGTGTGTTTGGCCCGCTATTATTCGTTCTGTATACTAGTGACTTGATCTCTTCCCTGGAAAACACGATGATCAACTATGCCGACGATTCCACTTTGATAGCAGTGATAAAGGCTCTTCTCATGCGCAATGTTGTGGACCAGTCTTTGAATAAGGGTATATCACGCATTAGAGCATGATGCTCGGCCTGGAGTATGAAGCTGAATGCCAGTAAGACCAAGTCGATGATAATGAGTCGGTCTCGAATACTTGTACCGCAGAATCCCCATCTGGAGATAGACGGCACTTTACTTCAGGAGTGTAGCTCATTGGAGATTCGGTAAATTTTAACAAAAATCTAATATGGCACCCAGCTAATTCCTAGCCATATATCGATAGTAATCTATAGGAGAAGTGCAGTTATCTAATCTAATCTAATACTAAGAATGACCGTCGTGTGTTTATATATATAATAAATATATATATATATATATATATACGTATATTTATATATTTGGTGTCAGGCTCTTAACGAAATAGATAGGCGGAATTTAGCCCAGGTTGGAGTCTCTGGTTGTCCTCTCAAGCTCCATTGAAAGTGATAGGCAGAAAATAGGCCGGGTTGCAAAAGATGGCAAACGAATCTTAAGCAGGGACAGTTGAAATTCCAACAACGAAGACATCGCAGGCTTAGTCTGATTTGTTAGAGTATTAGCTTCTCCATACATCGAATCTACGACAAAGTATAGGACGACCTTCTCTTAATGCACTT
>LQNS02277219.1:1434090-1479028 GCA_001587735.2 Parhyale hawaiensis
AATGCTTGGTACCTATTTTAGTAAAGGAAGCTATGGTCACATTTTTTTGTGGTACAGACAGATGTAGTTGGTGAAAATTTTGGAAGATCTCATGATGAGTTACTTGATCCCAAAATGAACTTCTTAAATTTACGTGAAAAGGCTTGATTGACGACTGTTTTTTGCCATTTCTGTATTTCAGAAACCACAGTGACAGTTGTAGACACACAAAAAAGGCACAATTATTAGCAGATAACTAGAGATTCGTTGCAATTTGACAAATGGTTGCGGTAGATGAGGCCATGACGCCTCAAAATTAACTCCATAAGGTATAAAATAAAGAGAATAGTTTAATGATGTAGGAGGCCGGCAGTTGCGCCTGCACTCCAACTTGTGACTGCCTTGATGGTACAGCACGGAGGGAAATCTCGTTCCTTTTAGCACGCCGACGTAAGATATATTCCGACCATAGAGCATTTCCCTGAGACATTAAACTACAACTTGGCACAATTTCTGTCCATAGTTCGACTTTTGACTGGCTGTATTTTTGCATGAAGTCGCGAACATCGGTTTTTGCTAGATGATTAATTACTTTCTACGAAGTCGTGGCCACTTTCCCTGGGATTTACTCAGGTATTGGCAGCCATCAACACATGGCGGTGAAAATAAATGCCAGCTGGAGCTTCGAGCCTCAATAACTGCATACAATAGAGGACGGTTCACAGAGAGTCCTCTCTTTACCTAGGCTCCTCTCGTATACTTAAATTGGTATGTTACTCGGCTAAACTTGACAAAGTTGAGCAAGTTGTAGGAAAGGCCACTATTACAATTGTATTTCAGTCGTGATAGTGGCCACTGCTATCTTGTCGTGTAGATTCTATTACCTCCGCCGAAAAGGTTATGTTTTCGTCAGGTTTGTCTGTCTGTCTTTTTGTCTGTTATTCTGTCTGTCATCAAGATAACTCAAAAAGTTACAGAGCGATTTTGACAAAATTTACAGGCATTGTTCCATACAATATGTTAGGAGGAACAGATGATAACTTTTCGTGAAGATCCGTCCATCCGTGAAGATCCGTTTGAATGTTTGTCTGCCTCCCATAAGCCAAATATAGTTATTGACGGATTTTTATGAAATTTGCATGAGCTATTAGGCACAGTAGCTGTTCAGCCAATCACGAACAGTGAATAACCCAATTTTTATAATGATCCGTTTGTTCGTTTGTCACTGCTTTTAATTTTATGCTTGTTAGCGCAATAACTAAAAAAAATGAATGGATCTTTATGAAATTCTTGCGCGTTGTTACTAATGTTAAAGGCATTTCGGTTAGTTCGTTTGTATATCTCACGGATGTTTGTAATAATGTTTCTTAGCAGCATAACTCAAAAAGTTGCAAACAGATCTTCAAGAAAATTGCATAAACTGTTACTACTATCAAAATGCACAAATGATTAGATTTTGGAGTTGATACAAAGATAATCATGGTTTCTGAGCCAATATGAATTTTTCGTTACAGTTGTCTCGCTTGGCGGAGGTATGAGCTCTCAGCGTGCTCTAATTTTTATATATAAATGAAAACTGGTTGTTTCTGACGATTATGGAATAAATGCTAAATATTAAGTGGGTTGGAATTATTAAAATTACCTCAGAAATTACTGCAATTACAACTAGAGAACGCATACCTCCGCCAAGCAAGGCAACGGTTTCGAAAAATTCAAATTGATTCTGAGACCATAATTTCTTTGTTTGAACACACAAATCTAAACATTTGTGCCCTTAGATAGTGTTATCAGCTTCAGTAAGTTTAATGAAGATCTATTCATAATTTTTTTGAGTTACGCTGCTAACAAACATTCTGACAAACATTAGTCAAACTCACAAATGGACAAACCTATCATCACCAATTTTTTTAATCATTTATGTCTTTTAACATTACTAACAATGCCTATAAAGTTCATGAAAGTTTATTCATAATTTTTGAGCTATTGCGCTTACAACCTTCAAATTAAAAACAGCTACAAATTAACGAACGAACGAACGAAGATCATTATAAACATTTAGTTATTTATTCTTCATGATATACGTAACAACTCATGTAAATTTTGTAAAAGTTGAATATAATTTTTTTTTAGTTTTGACTCTTAGAATAATGATTCAAACCACCAAACACACGGATGGACAGATCTTCACCAAAAGTTAATCATCTGTTTCTCCTAACATTCCTAACAATCCCAGTAAATTTTGTCAAAATCCATTGCAATAATACTTTATGAGTTATCTGGTTGACAGATGGGCAGAATAACAGACAAAGATCCAGACAGACCTAACGAAAATATAACATCCTTAGTGGAAGTAATAAGACGAGTGATCAGTATCTCAACTAATACACGATATTTCAAAACTTGCATCCTTCGCTTTGCAACAGTGGCAGTAAAGCATCATAAATTGTACATCGAAAGCAGGATATATACAGTATATGAACACCGTTGAAAGAACTGGTTGAGCAGCAAACTCTTTCTGCTCAATCACCAGTTTGGAAGATTTCTTTTTATCGGTCAAAAAAAAAAAAAAAAACAAATCTATAATTTCCACCATAGAATGTGCGTGAGTGTTGATGTACTGTTGCATGCGTATATTTTGAACATCCGGTATACTAGCAATAAATGTATCTATAGTTGAATGAGCCATAGCATTTATTCATGCTTCCACCGTTGGTTAGCAGCAGTTTCTGTTCCTACTTCAAGCGAATCGCACAAGTAAATTATAGATTACTCACTATTTGAGTTATTTACAGCAACCAACCTTTTTTGACCTTGTATTCGTAAAGCTTTGGCAAAACAAATAAATAGGTGGCTAAGTGAGTCGCGTAGTCTCTGATGACTCGCAGGAGGTCTTCGTGCTTTATAGGTCACTTTATTTAATGCCATCATTTATTTACATAGGTTCTAAGTTTGAGGTACCTGATGTAAGTATACTTGATTAGTTAATAATACTCGGAGCAAAAATTTAAACTTAAACAATGACTCTATAGAAAACTAGGCCGCCTACTCTTTTCATGTAGTTTCATTATTTAGATTACAGTATAATTGTTTTTTCTTCCAAGTATTTGATAAGTGCATGTACTCTTGAATGAAGAATTACTCACTGTGTAGTGTAGGGATGTAAGAAATGTAAAACTAAGTAAAACTACATAAAAATACAAACTGCGAGAAACATAAAAAATTATACTCTTAACAATAGTATGTAAGTTTTCCTATTTATAAGGGTAAAAATTATTCCTACTACTTTTAAAAGGGTTAAATTCCCAAGTCGATAACGTTACACCAGCACAAGGTTTTTCCCATAATGCACTGAGTGGCTGATGCGTGCAGTATCTAATAATTTAGCCATCAATATCACTATTACAGCATCAAATGGCGCGGTGAAAGCATGGTTATTAGCTAAGAACTTTCAAACTGGCTAACGAAATGACAAACAAGAAGTGGAATGAAGGTGAGATTAGACTTTACAAAGGTATTACAAAAAACATAAAATTACGCCTGCGACCAGCGCTTCAGTGGTTTCTAGCTATTCTAAGTATAAGAGCAAGGAACTGCGGGAAAACAAATTAAGATGTTACCAACAACATCAGTTAACTACAAGATTTTTGAGGCAAATGCACCGAAATGTTCAAACCAATCCATTGATTGAGCGCAAAGAGTTGCAAGAACATTCATTAGCATGAGGCACAAGTGTTTCTCTACTTAATATAAGCATCCACTCCTAAAACATTAACAGAAACGCGTTCTATTGGAGTGTTCAGGGGTTTAGGACAACAATTTTTTCCATTAGCCTACCAAAATGCCATTAGGCTGACAAAATTTTTGGTAGGTTATTGAATTGCACCCTGTAGACGGCGTTCGTTACTTAGCGTCAATCTTCGATTGGCCTTACTTAGCGTCAATCCTTGATTGGCCTTACTTAGCGGCAATCTTTGATTGGCCTTACTTAGCATCAATATTTGATTGGCCTTACTTAGCGTCGTCATTAAAGATTGACGCTAAGTAAGGCCAAGCAAAGTTTGATGCTAATTAAGGCCAATCAAAGATTGACGCTAAGTATAGCCAATCAAAGAGTTACGCTAAGTAAAGCCAATCAGATATTGACGCTAAGTAAAGCCAGTCAAAGATTGACGCTTAGTAAAGCCAATCAAAGATTGACGCTAAGTAAAGCCAATCAAAGATTGACGCTAAGTAAAGCCAATCAAAGATTTACGCTAAGTAAAGCCAATCAAAGATTTACGCTAAGTAAAGCCAATCAAAGATTGACGCTAAGTAAAGCCAATCAAAGATTGACGCTAAGTAAAGCCAATCAAAAATTGACGCTAAGTAAAGCCAATCAAAGATTGACGCTAAGTAATGAATAGGTAACCAATAATGGGCTTTTACAACGCAAATCTTGCAGGTTAGGAGGGGGGGGGCGGCAAATCTGGTTCTTCTAATTTCCTAAAATACCCTTAAAACACTTAAAAACCCTTAAAATACAGTACACTAGACAATCAAACCAGTCCTTGCATACCTAACCACAGGGTTCTCGGTCTAAGAGCTTATTGGGAATGGCTTTTGTACTAGGGTGGTGGTCAGTGGCAGCATCTAAGCTCGCGTTTACTATGGAACAGACGGAGGAACTGATCCGTAGAATTTTTCCAGATAGTTAAATACTAGGAGTAATTCCCGTGGAATGTTTGAAAAAGTCGCGTTTATACATCCCTCCACATCATGTCATTTAATCGCAACTACAAGAATGTATATATAAAATTGAAATAAAAGTCGACACGAACTAATATAAAAATTTGACGTTTCGGGAACGTTTCCCCATTTTCAAAAACCTAATAAAATCTTTTACGGGTACCTAACAAAAAAATTTTATTAAAGAAGACCTAAATTGTGATGGTGTTAGCCGGGTGGGACCTAGAGGGTTAATGACCACGGTGCGCTATGAGGTCTTCATATAAGCGTCGAGCGGCACGTGAAGCGGAGGAAAAACGGGCGAGTACAGTCGGGGGTAAAAGTGTCAGCCATGGTTGTGACGAGTGGTACAGCTGTAGTCATTATAATAGGGCGGGCAGAAAATGAACATGTACAGTCATGGGGGAAGAAAGTCTGTCCTGCACAGAGAGCGGACGAACCAAGCTGTGAGCAGGGACCGGGCGCCAGCTCCCGTACAGTCAGCGGATGTGTGGTTAGTTAGTCGGGGATAGTGTGAAGAGGTACAGCTGAGGTCATAATGTTGAGGTTAGGTCTTGTTCTATGGATATAAAGGGACTCTAATGTTGTGAGTTCGCTTGGATTAGAGGAGGCAATGATTGAGAAGTCATTTTTGGCATAAACTTGCATGCTTCAGTGACAAAACTGGAGCTTACAACGGAAGGAATTTTCCAACAAGACCATGATCCTAAGTGGCGGATCGTGTTCTAGGACCAGAGGAGTCCCACCAACAAATTGAACGAAAGAATACAAAAATGCAAATATGTGAATAAGTAGGAAACAAAAATCCTCTCAAGAATGCAGGTTTTAATCCAGTAACGAAAAGAATCTTTCCTCATAATCGCTTCCAACAGGAAGACGAAAAGCTAGCACAGTGGTTCTCAACCGGTGCGCCGCACCGCACAAGTGCACCGCCACGCATTGGCTAGTGCACCGCCAGTCACCGGCCAATTAGGTGTAATAAGCAATTGGTTCTTCAGAAATTTCCTGTGAAATCCATCAGTTTTTGGTCTAAGATTGAAAACATGAGATTCAAATATACTGAAATAAAACCATTTACTTCGTGAAAAACAGCCCGGTCAAGTCACGATTATTTCCAAGCTTTGTAAAGAAATGGGTTCTTGATATGTATCCCTATTACCTCATACGGAAGTCCGATGGTTTACGAGAGGAAACGTTTCATCACGAGTGCATAAACTGAAGGACAAGCTACTGACATTTTTTACACTGGAAACGTAGGTCATAGGCACGCCATGTCCAGTTTGACTTTAGCGAGGCGTTGGACAGGGTCAACCACAGAGGTCTATTATACAAGCCAGAGTCTTTGATGTGGGTGATAAGGTCAATCATTCGTAATTTCGTGTTTGAGCGAACGCAGAGTGTGTCTGTTGACGGTGTATTGAGTGCTTCTGTCGCGGTGGTGTCTGTCGTCCTTCAGGGGGTAGTGTGTTTGGCCCGCTATTTTTCTTTCTGTATACTAGTGACCTGATCTCTTCCCTAAAAAACACGATGATCAACTGTGCCGACGATTCCACTTTGATAGCAGTGATACCGGCTCTTCGCATGCGTAATGTTGTCGTCCAGACTTTGAATAAGGATTTGTCACGCATTAGAGCACGGTGCTCGGACTGGAGTATGAAGCTGCATGCCAGTAAGACAAAGTCGATGATAATGAGTCTGTCTCGGATACTTGTACCGTAGAATCCCCATCTAGAGATAGATGGCACTTTGCTTCAGGAGTCAAGCTCATTGGAGATTCGTTAAATTTTAACAAGAATCCAATATGGCACCCAGCTAATTCCTTGCCATATATCGATAGTAATCTATAGAAGTGCAGTGATAACCATATAATATTATATCAGTCGGAAAGATATAGTTTTTGATACAAGTGACTTTGAAGCTCCCATTGTTTTTCTAAGGGAGAAAATAGCCGGCGTCATTATAGGCTTGCTAGTGACACCACAGGAACTTTATTAACCCAACATAACTTAACTTAACTCAACGCTACCTAACCTAACCCAACCCTACCCAACCTAACTCAACCTAACCTAATCAACCTAACAGAACCTAACCTAACTCAAACTAACCTAACCCAACCTAATCAAACCAGCTTAAAGGTTAGGTTGAATTAGTTTGGGTTAGGTTGGGTTGGATTAGGTTGGATTGGGTAAGGTTAGGTTATGTTGGGTTAATAAGATTCCTATGGGGTCGTTAGCAAGCCTCTAACGACCCCGCCTATTTTCTCCCATAGAAGAACAATAGAAACTGCAAAGTCATAAATCTTAAAAACTATGCATTTCCGACTGATATATATGGGTATCACAGCACTTCTCTAACAGAATACTATCAATATCTAGTTGTGAGTTAGCTGTGCGCCATATTGGCCTTTTGTAAAAATTTACCGGAGATTCTTGGTGTTGAGACGCTTAGGCGACTGGTGTCACGAGCTTCCTTTAAGATTGGACTCCTGCTTATGGAGAATTCTGCTTGGTGACGGTTAGGGTGTCCGCAGATCTTTTTATTTTTTCCTGCCTGTGTTGGAGCATTGCTGACCGGTCTTGACTTCAGCTGCTGACACTCACTTGTTAGTTTAACCAGCAGGCTGTGCACGGATAACGATCTGGTGAACCTTTCCCACAGGAGAGGGGTTGCTAATCTCGGTATGTTTTGTAAGGTGTACTACAATGAGACGCATTGGTTGTGTTCTTCCGTCCCTGCCCTCAAGGTTTTTAGTTGAGAAACACGTGCTGCGGTCGGTGCATACTCTTTCACATTGGAGGATATTAGATGTAGAAAGCAGGGGAAGCAGTTCGGGAAGCAGTTCGGTCGGTGCTTCGTGCTCTGGTCGGTTAAGGTTTGGAATTTATTGCCGGCATCGGCTTTCGGTCGTATTGGCTGGCAGGCGTTTTAGTCAGCTGTTAATGCCTTTTTGCTGGATTTCCTTTAGCAGTGTTACGGGCTTCCCGGTGCTTCAAAGTGCTTCATTTGGGTTGTATTACCTGTCCGTGGGACCTCGAGCGTGAAGATTTAATAATAATATATCAGGTACCTGGAAGTAAAATTTTAAAACTAACTAAAAACTACATAAAATGAGGCGACCTCGATTGAAAATATGCTCTACTTGGAATGACAAACAAGGAAACTTGGCAGTGGCTAGCTATCACGCTTGGGGTTCAACCTTAAGCGTTGGTTTGATAGTTCATTAATACTTATTAAGCTACTGACCAAACCATTAATTTCAGGTGAATGAGCTCCGTAAAGACTTCAGTGATGCCTGCTTGCACATCGACGACGATCATCTGCTCACGCAGGTAAATACTTAATAATAATAATAATAATAATTTCATTTCAAAGTAAATAGATGGTTCTCAAATGGATGCTAAAAGTCAAAATCGAAGATACCATGGATTTGAGAAGCTTTTGTTGTACAAAATGAGACTGTTTAATTCACTAAATTCAGTATTGCAAAATGGGTTTACTGCAAATATCAAAAGACATAATAAACAGTTGCTCTATGTAATTACACTTCAAGCCTTAATATATTTGTGAATTTGTTGCGTATGTACATTGTACAGCTTTGCCAGTCATTACTGAATGTAAAACAATTAAGTCAAATAGCCTAAACAAAGTATGAAAAACTAATAGGAGAACATATAAAAATGCTTCTGCAATATCGTGCAGTGAGGCCCAATTGCGGGACCGAAATCTGCCTTAGGGGCCAGTGTCCAGTCAATGTATGGTGTGGTCTATGGGCAAACAAATCAATTATTGCGTGATTTTTTTCACGCACGGGTCAACTGGTGCTTATATAATAAAACGCTTCGTGATTTTATTTATTTATTTCGTGTCCGCTCTTAAGGAAATACATAGGCGAAAAATAAACTACGTTGTAGATTTTGTAAATCTATGACCAGGTTGCAGAAGATGGTGAAGGCTGATCCTTATCCCTTTATCTGAAGACACGTCTTACTTGAAACACTTCTTGAAATCGGAACAAAATGAATGCAGCTTTTGGAGTTCGATTTTATAACTTTTTTTTTCTCTCGAGTCACAACGTATAAATTCAGCAGATGGTCAACGAAGCGCTCCGGAGGTGATGATATTTCATGGGCAGTTGACAATTATTTCTTCTAGCGTACTGTCTTTCTTATTTGACGAAGCAGCTTTCTCTTCATAGGCCAAGGTTTCAGCCCTTCAAATGAAGGAGATATTTGAGTTGGAAAGACGGTTTCAACTGTATCATTTCTACGGAGCGCTCCCATTGTATATAAGCTGGCCTGAATGGAGTTGCATTCTAGTTTATTGGAGTATTTTAGTCAAGATTTTACTTCTGCCAATCGATATAGAAGACCTAAGGATGAGAGCACGACGAAGGATCAATGAAGAAAATGAGAAAGTAAATCAGAAAAGATTCCGCACTGGCCTATAGGTATTAGGCAAACATATCGATTATTGCGGGAATTTTTCCACGCAAGGGTCCACTAGTTTAATATATAACTTCAAAAGCACCTCTTTCATTCGCAAAGAAACTCAATCGCTTTACCACTTTTAGTTTTAATGTTAGATTTTTTAAAAAGCTACCTTACTTATGGCCCACCATTTAAATTCACTTTTCCGGTGGCTGATGACATTCTTATTACGGCCAAAATTGTAGCTAGGATAGGCTACAGTACAGGAGCGTATATAAAGCTGCAGCTAGTTTTGGACAAGTCAGCTCTACAGTGCGATGGCTGAAGAAACACAGTGATATCTTGAGAATAGGGGGCTATGCTAACCCAAAGTGAACTGTGGCCGCTATCGCATCAAACTAAGCAGAAAAATGATGGACTACCGTGCAATAAAACGGGCCCCGTTACAGTGCGAAAAACGGGACACGCATCTTAAAAAATTTGAAATGTGTAAGATTATGAGGGCCAAAAGCCTGTAAACAGAGGTAGGCAGAGCTTTGAAAAGGCGTGCAAATACACAGAATAATGCAACAAGTGCCCTTGTGTCTCTATCTTTATCACAATAAAAGTCTGAATTCTATTCTGACAGATTCACGCGCTACGATAAGTCATCCTAGGTTTGTTAAGCATGCAACTGATGCTAATTTATTAACTTAGAGGATAAAATTCGAATAGAAGTGCATTGAAACAGTACTACTGGCACGAGAGAACAAATTCCTATTTGGGCCATTGTGTTGTGTATTTCACTAAGAAGCTGTCTATAAAACGAGTTTTTCTTAAAGATAGATAGTATTGAAAAAAATTCAATGATATTATTTGAACACTTGAGACTTCTATATTTCAGTCAAAGTACCGTAACATCCTTTCGAACCATCATAGGCACTTATTGCATGATTAGAGAGAGCACCTTGGATGATAGCTGTCAATTAATCGGCTAAAAAAAATCGACTGGATGCTGGCTCGTCCGATTGGCCCATTTTATTTCAGGTAACTTCATCTGTTTAGCTTTGCGTTCAGGCCTGAGAGTTCGGTGCATAGCATTCTATCATGTTTCAAGTTTTAACTCTTTCTGTATCGATCTACGCTTCAGACTGCCAAAATTTAATTCTACCTAAGCAAAAATCAAATTTTAATCAGTCCCAAATAACATTAGTTAAGATTAACGAACCAAGGTCGATCCAAACAGGCGAATTAAATTTGCAACTGAAGCTGCTGAAGTTAAAGGAAATGGATTATCATCTCAGATGATGTGGGCGAGTCAAGCACTTTAACTGTTGGTTGGTCCGGCAGATGCAGAAAATAGAGAAGCGACTGAAGAACATTGCTCCCCTGACACTGCTGAGGGCCTTCACGCTCAGCCGCGGCTCCTTGCTGCTGGTACGGTAGTTTTAAGTTCACTTTAGGTGGTATATACTTGTGTGTCCAGGCTCTAGAAGGTAGTCTGTGTACATTTCTCTTTCACGGCTCTACCATGTATTTTCCCATTCCATATGATGAGGACATTAAAAGCAAGTCGGATAGAACTTTCGCAACTGTTATATTTTTGAGGGGGGCATGGTGGGCCCAAAATGACCAATTTTTCACTGATTGTTCTGAAACTTGGTCAGAATGTGTATTTTTGAAAAAAGAAACACATTTTATCCCACAAATTTTTCTATTTGGGACTTAGTTTCTGAGATAAGGAGATTTATATATAAATTTATATGTATATTTTGGAAATTTAAAACGAATAGAACTCGATGAGTTTTCATGTTAGAATAAAATCAAGGACAGTTTTGAAATTCTTGAAACATTCCTAAGAAAAATATAGGGCTGGATTTTCTATTTTGCTCTCATATTTTTTAGCACAGCTGGATTTTCCATTTTCTATTTCGTTGCCATCGCTAACTAAAACATAGGAAAAAACAATTAAGGCATTCGGTTTTGAGCTGTGATAAAAAATATCATGAGGGCAAAAATGGAAAAATCCGGCGCTATGTTTTTGTTAGGAGCGTTTCAAGGATTCCAAAACGGTAATTATTTTGATTCTAGCAATAAAACTTATCGAGTTCTACTCGTTTAAAATTTCCGAAATATACATATATATTTATACATAAACCTCATTATTTCAAAAACCAAGGCCTAAATCGAAGACGTAGTAGAAACAGAATGTGTTTTTCTTTCAAAAATACATATTCCGAACAAGTTTCAGAACAATCAGTCCACAATTGATAATTTTGTGCCCACATGCCCCCTCAAAAATGTACCAGTTGCGAAAGTTTTACCCGACTTTTTTAATATCTTCATCATATGGAATAGGAAAATGTATGGTAGAGCCGTGAAAGAGAAATGTACACAGACACCTCCCTAGAGCCTGGAGTATGTCAGACTTGGCTAGGTCATGTGTTGTAGCTTACTGGAGTGATACAGCTTAATTCGGTCATTACGCAGTCAAGCTTCCTGTACACAAGTCCCTACAAATTTAAAATCTCTGTTTGATGAAGTGCTTCAGCTGTTGAATTCTTCATCATGCACTAGGTTTCCTGTTTTCGAGCTTTACCAGACCTTGTATAATTATTTTGGGGATTTAAAACAGAGTGGTCCAACTTTCTCG
Organism: Parhyale hawaiensis; assembly: GCA_001587735.2. Lineage (NCBI taxonomy): Eukaryota > Metazoa > Arthropoda > Malacostraca > Amphipoda > Hyalidae > Parhyale > Parhyale hawaiensis. The sequence goes on from LQNS02277219.1 coordinate 1,445,854, forward strand.
ACGTCGCGAGCCCCTTCGAATCTCAGTGGCAACATGGAGGGCCAGACACATCTATAATGTAAAGAGTACGCTTTTTTTATATACAGACACAATAAATCTGTTTCTTTTCGTGTATACCTAAAAAATTGTAGCACTAGAGAGGCTTTGAGTACCATACCCCTGAAAGTAAGGCAGTATTAACCAAAAATTCAATTTGGTCTTGAAACCAGGATACCCTTTCTACCATCACCAAAAATTAGTCATTTATGCCTCGTAATATCAATAACAGTTACTATAATTTCTTGAAGATCCGTCAGTAACTTTTTGAGTACAAACATGAAAATATAGAGACGAACGTACTGTCAGATCATCACCAAAATTTGGTCAGTTGCTTTTCTTCGTAACATTTACAACCTTTCTATGCATCAAATTTCAGGAAGATCCCTTCATAACTGGTCAATTTAAGTGACGAGGAAACAACAGATAAACAAACAAATAGTTGAACGGATCTTCACCGCAAATTAACTATCTGTTCCTCCTAACATAACGAACATTACCTGTAAATTTCACAAAGATCCATCCACAACTTTACAAGTTATTTTTGGTTACGGACAGACAAACTCCGACTAAAACACAATCTCTTCAGCGGAGGTAACAAGTTGTCATTGGCCACAGAAAATCAGCTCGAGGACCATATGTGGCCCTTGAGGCCGTAGTTGGACCACCCTGGTTTAGAATAAAGATGCGACGGTCATGATAGCGGTGGGTTTTGTGATGTTAACTTTACTCAGTCATAAAAATTCCGTTAGATAACCGATTAGGGTTCTCTAATTATATCGCAGTGTCTATTTTTCTTCACCAGGTTCTCAATGCAATTGTGTCCTACGTGATCATCCTGCTGCAAATGAAGGATCTGCTACTTCAGCACGACAAGTCTGCTGCTAACAACAGCACAGAAGGGCGTACCTGAAGCACAGATATTGCAAGGCCAACACTGTGACAAAATTAGGGAATATATACGATCAGATAATTACTTACGAAATGAGAGCACGGAACATTTGCTTTGACAGCAGCACAACAGAATAGATTAGATAGCCGGCAGTAGGCGGGCCAACAGGCCCATTGGCAGAGAGACGCCGGGATTTAAGCTACGGCCCTCTGTGTGCTATTGCCGTTATGTCAGGATCAGTTAGATGTTTGATGAAAAAACCTCAGCCAAAAACACGATCTTGCAAGCATGATTTTTTGCTGCGGACTCGCGGAGACGTTAAATTAGTAGTTGGGGCGGAAGAGACAAATGTTCAGTAATGCATGTAGGGCGGGAAAACCCTTCAACCCAGTTGAAAATGAGCGGGGCAGAATTGTCAGCTGTCACTCAACAACGTGACTTGGGAATAACTGTTACAAACAAACTTCAACACAATCAGCAGTTGACAAGAGTGTGAAATTGGCAAGCAGAGTACTGGGATTCATCGCAAGGAATTTTGAATACAAATTCATGGACATTATCATTCCCTTGTGCAAGGCGTTAGTGCGGCCACATTAGAATTTACTGTTCAATTTTGGTCGCCACATCTATGTAGAGATATCAACAACGTGGAAAGAGTTCAACGCAGAGCAACGAAATTGATACTTCAGCTGCGAAACAAGCCATACGAATTTCGCCTAAAAGAACTGAGTCTGATTTCTCTCGAGCAAAGACGACTCATGGTGCAGCTAATAGAAACATTGATGAATTTGATTGGCTTCAACGAAGTACCTACCACGGAACTGTTTGAAAGAGACGTTAATGATCGCCAACGAAACAACGGTCAAAAACTCAAGCATAAAACTTGAAGAACAACTTTAAGTCATCAGTTCTTTCCATATTTCATAGTAAGCATGTGGAATAGACTCACCTCCGACGTTGTCAGTGCCGAGACAGTGAACGCGGTTAAAAATCGTCTTGACAAACATTGGGAGAGACCTTCTCCACAGCTAAGAGCTCCTCCTCCAGGAGTCGCAAACTCTTAACGGCTAATGCTTCAAAGACCACCATAACCCGTGTTCTTCTCTATTCTGCCCCACTTAATAGATGTCTCTAAGCTCCGCATATCAGCGGTTATAAATCGTGCTTGTGTGCATACATGATCGTCATTTTGGCTGAGGTTCTTCCTTTCTCTTTCTTCGTTTTTCTTCAGTCATCTAGCTATATCATACTGATATAATGGCAATAGCTCATAGTGGGCCGTGGCGTAAGTCCCGGCGTCTCTCTGGGAATGGGTTGTGAGTCCGTCTACTGCCGGTTATCTAATTTTTCTTTGCATTAAGGTGGCCTATGAAGCTTTGGCCGTTTAGAGTTTGTGACTGAGGAAGTGATGTTCGTAGCCCTAGTTAAAAGCTATGGAATGCTGTTGAATGATCCAAATCAGTGTAATTTTGTCTCACTAATATATACATATATATATTCTAATTGAACAACTTAGTTGTTAGTTTTGATTATACAAGACAACTAACAAATATTTTAGAATTATTTTCAAGTAACATAGCTGATACGACACTTCAAGTTCTGACTCCTGAAGAAAAGCAGCTAATTCCAGCTAATCATGAAGAAGGAAAGTCAATTAATGAAAATGCTGGTATCGTAGGAAAAAAATGTTGGTTATCGTGTTATCAGTGTACCTATATAAGAGTGTTGGACACTTAAAGAAATGAAACACGCCGGCCTTCAATTACTTCTAAAGTGGAAGTTCGATAGGTTATTAAAATGTCGTCAAAAAATCGTTTCCAGAAAGTTTAAAATTTTTTCGTTAAATTTTGTGAACAAATGGGAAACGCAATCTATGGGAAAACTGTTTCTCGATGGTTAAATAAGGAAAAATTATTGCTCAGATTCCAGCCCTCACACTTTCGATTGAAAAACTGTATATCCAAATGTCATTCTTGACTTCCTCGCAGAGAACATTGCATGGCTAGATGTACAATGGAATACGATTCAATTCAAAGCTTAATCTAAATTCAAAGTGTTTGGTTCTGACGCCTAGGTGATAAAAAGACGTTGAAATGGTGAAAGATCATCTCTTCAGAATGCAAAGGTGACAGTGAAGCTTGGAGGTGGGAGTGTAATGGCATAGGGAATGATTTCACATGAAAAGTTTTTCTCAATATTCGCTCACATGGAATAATTAATGCCACTGTTTACTGTATACAAAGAATTTCTTAGGCAATACGCTATCCCGCACCTACGCAATGGCACTTTTGAAACCCTAATTTTATGTACGACAATGGACGTTGTCAGAAAGCTAAAGAAGTAGCGAGTTTTTTTCAACGAGGAAAGAATAGCTGTAATGAAGTGGCCACCTTAGAGTCCTAATTTAAATCTCATAATGTCTGAAAGATCATAAGCGAGAAAGCGCACAAGAGTAATTCTCAAATTCCTGATGATTCATAGCGTTTTCTGAAGGAAGAATTAGAAGAGATCACCCGCCACTTTATTTTGCAAGTAATTACTTAGCTACTTTTTTCGCAAATGAAATGCAGTTATTGAACTTAAAGTTCATTGAATATTAAATTTTTACCAGCAGCCAATAGTTAACGATGTTATAAGGATTACTTGCGCATTCCTCAACTTTTGGCCAGGACAAAATATTTATTGATTCCTTCGTTTTCAAATTAAATGTCTTTTTTCAGTTAGAGATAAATCTATATCGGTGTATACATATTACATTAATATGTGAGGATCTGGAGCCTATTAGTTCATTAGTAAAGAGGACGTTACCTAACAAGAGGACATGTTACAACGCATTCCTGGTGGAGCTCCACTTATCACGTTAGGTATAAAAGATACGGAAAAATCTAAGGACTTTGCAGCGTTTCACGCATCTAACCAAGCACGAGTAAAGTAGGCCAGGTTATAGAGTTTGAAATTATGGTTCGCTTTCATTCAGATCGATAAGCAATTAGATCAGGTTGCAGGACATGGCTCAAGTGAGATATTTATCCGTTCAACTGACTGAACATCTTGCTCAGCAAACGTTGCGATCGAAATAATAACCATATTTACAGCTTCTCATAGCACTGCTATGGAGTCTGATTTTTATAACTTGCTCCATTCAACGAAACTATATTTGCTCCAATAATTCAAGACTTGTACATCTTTCAGTAGATGATCAACGATGTACTTACTGGACGCGTGCTTACTGAAAGTGCCAGATAAACCTGCTGTAACGGACTACGTGAACTGTGGGGATAACTCGCTGTTAGCCACCCCGCTGATCACGGACTACAGCATCACCTCTGCACAAGATGGGCGGCGTGTGTAACGTCGCCTGGACCTCATCCGAAGTATCATCAAAGGTATACTGTAATTTAAATAATCAACTAGATCCGAATTAGCAAAATTCAAACATTCAAATTTTATTACTATAGTATTCTTCGGCATTGCGAAAAAGAATTCCTTTAAGAATGGTTCTTTTCTTGATACCTACATTTCTTTAGCATTGCTTCCATTCCTGGTAGAGCTTTACAGTAACAACAATCTATCATATATTAACGCTCTTATGTAACAGCTAGACGGATAACAATGTATCGACGAAAGCAACAGCTAGCAGCTAGATGTACAATAAACTTCTGGTTGTATATATAACAATATCTTGACGTATGTAACAACTAGATGGGTCACAGTCTTTTGATTGTTGTAACAGCTAAATGTGTAACAATATCTCTACGTATATAATAGCTAGATCTGTAACAATATCCAGATGTAAAGGTAGAAAAAATTAAAATTCATAATTTTCCTTAGCAGCAGTTTAATTAAATACCTGTTTGTGTAAATCCACTTTAGTTTCATATTTGCTTAGTGTTTGCTTACGTATGCTTCACCATTAAAATTAAATTATTTGACAGAAATTTCTGACGCAAATCCACAGTTTACTTGTTTTTCTTTCTGCTCGAAAGTACGCTGCATATTAAAATATAAGTTTTGTTTCTCACTCATTTGTTTCTTATGCGTACCCTACTGCATTCTCTTTCGTTGTCATCTTCCTATGATGCCCATGCCCGCAATAACATCATCTGTGGATAGTAGGTACGTGCAGTGTTCCTTGGAGTTATTTTATAGGACTACCCACAGGGGCTAGAGCATAGATTGATACTATGATATGATACAACATAGTCATCCATTAGGTTATCTAATGTAGGCTATAATGAAGTGGTGCAACATCGTCAACCATTATTTCATGTAATGTAGGTAACCACGAAGTGACGTAGCATATACAACACGAAATTTAACATAGGCTGCCATGATGTGGTATATTTAGTGTAGGCAATAACCATGATGTCATTCAATTTCAGAAACAATGAAATGATTGAACTTAGGAATCCATGGAGTGATTTAACTTATGCAACCGTAAAGTGATGTAATGGGGCACCCATGAAGTGATTTAACTCAGGCAACCGTGAAGCAATTGTAACGTAGGCAACCACATAGTGACTTAGTAAACTTAGGCAGTAATGTGAAATGACACGAACAGCCACGATGTGCAGCTTTAGATGGTTTCACTAATGAAGCCTTGTATCAACCAAAAGATGTCATTTCAATATCATTTAGCTGCTGTGTCGGTATTTTTAGTTCATGGCTGCAAATGGGGTTTCACTCTATAGTATTACTGAGCTTTTAATTAACTCTTTCAGTATTACTGGGGTTTCTTAACCTCCCATTCTTGCGGTTACTGGGTCGAGGTCTACCAAAAGCTCTACATCCATCAATTTCAGGGGTTATTGCTTCAAATATGTCGTTGGAAGAGAACTCAGTCGTATGTGACACTAAAGTGCATTATATGCTGCGTTTATATGCCAATTTTTTCTAGGAAATTCTAATATTCCTAGATATTATGATGAACTTAAAATTATTCTTGACGTCCGAAGGTATATTTATTGCCCACTAAAGATATGCAAGTACGAATTAGATTCCCTGCTCTGCAACACATTTCTAATGGTACGACGAAGAAATTATTCTTTGATTGAGGTCTCTGTGATAATTAGAAATCATTTCATCAACGCTTATGTAAATCGGCCTCCAGGCCCACTCGCAAAAGGTCCGATTTCAATGGGCAGTAAACGTATTTTGTAGTATATGGGAAAGATATATAAGCTATTCATTACTGCCGTATGTATCGCCCGCGTTTTTTAAACTTTACTTTACGTGGCCGCTCTTCCAGTTATACTGGCAATATCGTAAAATCAATCGTTTCTAAGTTAAAAAGATGGAAGCCAGCAGAAACGCCCATGTCAATGTATTGTTTACGAGCGAAAAAATCGTACAAAACATTCCGACGCTGATTACTATATACAGTGAATAAAAGCAAAACCGGCGTGTAAACAAGCAATGAAGTGCTTGGAAGTAATATGCATAATTTCCGTTCTGTGCAATATACAACAATTTTATCCTATAACAATTGTAACTACAAGTACCTTCTGCGCTGCGTGTATATAACATGTTGCGGCAGATCAGATCGAAGTTAAGTAATGTAGTTTTTGCAGTCTCAGCGTCTAGGTTTAATGCTTAATTGGACGATCGTTAGTATTCATTATTCCAGCTCTTTAAAGTTTCAGCAGCTAGCAACAGCTCCGACACTGTCCTCTGTGCAGGGCGAGATAGGTGGGTAGAAAGTGACCTGAAGACCCTACTTAATCCATTCACGTTCACTTCGGCCAATTCCCCCCCCCCCCGGGTTAGCCAACTAGCCAGGGTCACTTTCGAGCATTGGGCGCCTTATATTTCTGTTAACGCTACCACACCACACAGCTAATATCGTCTCAGCCGGAACACGGTCCGTGCATATGAGTTCTTGGAGGACCCGTCTGCTGTAGGAACTAAGATACTGCTATTGCTGCCTGTCTTTTATTTCTTCACTCGCGAATAACCTTATTCACAATTTACATTTGACTATCTGTAATTTGTTAGCTGATCACATTCATAGCTTGTCGTGGTGCGTAACCTCCATAACTATTTTACCCATTATATTGATCGGGGCTATTCGTGTAGCTCGCGGTGGAAAGCGACACTTCGGTAACGTGCAATTGGTGAATGCGCGAACACCGCATGCAGTCTCGCTTCAGTTCGCGCGGCTGGTGATCATATACCGCATTATTGAATTGCTTATAATAGTAAACATCCAAACATCAAATTCACCACCGAACATCAATCAAATAATTCTTTAGCTTTTCTCGATGTTTTAATAACCAACCAAGACTCAACACTGACCACTGGAATTGACAGAAAACCCACATTCTCAGGCCTCGGGACAAGTTTTTTCAGTCACTGCTATGATCAATTCAAAATCAATGCAATAAAAACTTTACTATTTCGAGCATACCATTTGTCTTCCTAATATCTTGCATTTTCAAACGAAGTTGACTTTCTCCGAACAATCTTAAAAAATAACGGCAATCCGCACCATTTTCTGGACCACCGCTGCAAATTGTTCCCAGACAAGCTGTTCGACCCCGGCATTAGCAAACCCTGGGTCAGTAAATTGGACTTCTTCCACTCGCTTCCGTTGTACAACAAAGAATCTGTTAGTGCAGTAAACACTTTGAAAAGGTTCCTCTCTGATGCCTGCCCCCATATCAACTTCAAATTTTCATATAAAAACACATTTACCATAGGGTCCTACTTCAAATTTAAAGACAAACCCCCACACCACTTATGTCCAGTGTTATTTACCGTTACCGATGCCAGGCCTGCTGTGCCTCATATATAGGTAGCACTGGACAACACTTCAAAGCCCGTATTGACCAACATTTAGGTATATCCAGTCGTACCGATTTACCACTAGCGAAACCACCACATTCAGCCCCCCGCCAACATGCTGAGCTAAACAACCATCCTATCAGCAGGAATGACTTCTCTATCATAGACTATTCCAATCCCATCGAGCTTACAACACTAGAGTCTCTCCACATTTATAGAACCATACCTAGCCTCAACATTATGACCTCAGCTGTACCGCTTCATACCGTGCACACTTAGCCTAGAATCTGCCGACTGTGCAGGAGCTGACATCCGGCTCCTCCACGCAGCTCTGTTCATTTGCGTTTAAGACTTTCCCCCGTTAACATCAATGCTCCCTGATTAGACAATTAAGAAAATTCTTTGATTTTCTAGATTGTAGGTTGACCTTTTTTCCTGATGATGGGATTCTTAGTCCCGAAACGTTAAATTTTATTTCTGTCGACCGTCATTTAACATTAGACTCTTTGCCTTCGTGTATTTTATAATAATATATTCGTTTTAATTATAAGTGTGCGCATTGATCTTGATTTTGAGTTCAATTGCAAAGTACTAAAACTATTGAATTACAATTTACGTAAAAGTTTTACTGAGTTATAATATTTACTTGAAGTTCAGTTTTAAGTATAATTTTTCAAGATTATAGCTGTGTCGTGATTTGCATACCCATCGTTGCTCACGCAAACCACCAGAGATAACTAGTCCCGGTTTGCCAGTGCTATAGGCACAATTATAGTGACGGAGAACATTTCGTACCAGTGATATATATACAGTATAAGAGCAAGATTAGGCCGCATTGATACTTCAGAATAAAAAGAAACACAAGGAGAGCGATAAGATAAAAATAATCTGTTACAGGCACCCAGACTAGCTGGTGTCGACTAAATTGTCATTGTCAATAAGTGCTTCTGAAAAGATACAAGAAAAAAGTTATACCGAAAAAGTATTAAAATTGAACTTTAGTTACAATATTCCAATATAAATAGGATACGGTTGCTAAAAATAGAGGTACACGACAGACAGCAAACAACTCCAACTTGTACGATAGACCCCTGTAGTGGACTTTGCCAAACGCCGCAATAAAGTTCAACTGTACAAGACGTGCTTCAGAACTACAATCCAGCTCAGACTGTAAATGGTGTGACATCGACAACAATACGTTGCAACAACTCAAACCAGTTCTGTACGCAAAGTGACTAGCAGGCAGCAAATCTACAGCCTCAGCAAACGACCCAGCTCACAAGCCACAAATTTCTCGAACACCTACGACATAATTGGCGTCAGCGTTATAGGTCGATAGTTGGCGACATTGGACATTTGGAAATGGGAGTAATATTCCCAGTGCGCCAACAACGGTGAAATTTCCTAACCGTATCGGGCGCCGGCAGATCACTCTAAGCTTGGGGGCGAGAACGCCAGCAACATACTGTACTTATAAAATTGAGGAAACATGCTTACCGGGTCCTCAAGAAATACTTGTATAGTACTAGACCTGAATGCCAAAAAGGTTAAACGAGGTTCAGTGTGACATCCATGAGACAATAACAACACATCTCCGCTCTGCATCCCGTCAAAGTGAGCCGATAAGAGCTCCGCTTTAGCCAAGGGATCAGTAATGATACCACCAACAAGGAGCGGTAACGAAAGTTCATCTGAACTGAACCCTTAAGTAAGTTTACTCCACCAAAGATGTTGATAGTCAACCCTCAGCAGAGATTCCCTAGAACGCTGCCTCTGACCCTGCTGTGCCCTCTCATCCACATGCTTAGTGCCGGCATTACGATCTACATAGGTCTGCCGCAACGTGCTGGCCCTAAGCCAGCAGCATCATAATGGACATTTGGAGTAGACTCTTCTCACAAGTTGTCGGTGCAGAGACACTCACTACTTTAAAAAAAGCGGCTTGACAGATATTGGGAGCAACACCTTCCCAAGCAACGAACTCTTCCACCAGGAGTCGTAGCCAGAGCTTCAGAGACCACCCCACCGTAATCCATTATCTTTCATGTCCCAACTAACTTAATTACGTCTCCTAGCTCCGCTGATGTACAGTAACATGGTCAATACCTTGCAGGAGTTTATCTCTCTCTTTCTTCGTTTCTTATTCAAGTATCTATTGGACTTCGATATAATAGAATTAGCTCATAGAGAGCAGCAGCAGCGTGAGTTCCTTTTATTCTCTTAGAAGAGGCGTGTTTGCCAGTCTACAGCCAGCTATCTACTCCAAAAATAAAGCGTCAAGGCCAACACTGAGAGAAATTTTGATGCACTTAGATGCATCAAAATTAACAGCATTTTTGTCCCAAAACTGAAAAACGCAAGTGCATCATAAAACGAAGTTCATCATGATGATGCATATAAGGTATTATGATGCACTTGGCACGAATTGATGCACTTATGTGTTTCGGTTTTGTGACAAGGCCGATGATGCACCAAGATGCATCAAAAACGGGTAAAATTGATGCACCCGAAGAGACGAAACTTCGAAACAAATAGCGATCTGCGTGTTAGTATGTAACTGCGTCTCGCTTCGCACGTGTGACAAAACTACAAAGCTTTCGTTCACTTTGTTTTTGCCGAAATATGTTTCTCTGACTGAAATATTTCTTTGTTTGCTGCGATGACACACAAAACTACGCCATGCAACACCTACGTGCATCAAAATTTTTCATTTTTTCCCAGTGAAGTTCTAAATCAAAGTTATTGAGTTGAAAACCAAACGGTTTTCTGTAACGTTACAGATAAAAGGGGGAGGTTTTGAGAAACTGCCGTCATGGGTTAAAATAGTCAGAATGGTAGGGCACGGTATTTGAATTAGAATTTATGGTATTTATTCACAGACTAAAATTCATGTATCTATAATTGTTTCACAATATTAGAGTTCAGCACCTTGCTAAAAAATAATTACAGTAAAATAATGAACCTAATTTTTATTGAAAAACATAGTACAGTAATCCCTCGATTTAACGGATTTCGAATATAATGGCGACGATAGGAGGAACGGACAGAACTACATGTAACGGACTCCATCACTAATATCATAATGTCTGTCCGTAGGAGACTGTTCTGAGCTCCACTCTGCGATCACAGCACTATATTACAACCACTCCGCACTCTTGTCAAGGCAAGTTTGCACCATTTCTACAGTCTAGTTGAATGTGTATGGTATATACAACTATAAGCAGCATAAATAAATTATACACACTTGATATACACTTTGCTATTAGATATTATTTACGTTTTTCAGTACTATATAGAAACTTTGCGATTCAGCGTACATTTACATTTAACGGACAGGCTCTCCCCCAATTAGTCCGTTAAATAGAGGGTTTACTGTGTGTGAGTAAACTGTATCGTACAAGAAGTAAGCAACAGTGTTGCCACAGCGTACTCAGTTAACGATCTCTAGAGTACCTACCAGGAATACCTGGCACTAGAAATTTGATTCGAAATCAAGGACTGCATAAAACGAGTGTGGCCCAGAATCGAACTGTTTGTAATCCACTTCCTTACCTATTCACGTCGAGCGTTGTAATGTGAAAGTACAAGCTAGAGAAAAACCCTATTATCAATAGGCATCGCTGTAGACAATGGTAGTATCGATTAGCTGTGGTGTTAGCTCTTAATCAAGCCCTTGTAATCTTGATGAAATAATACTGACGTATTGCAGCACTGACCTACACTGTTGCCTCATGAGGAGGTTTTGTATGTTTGCTCTCGATGCATTGATGTCGGAAGCAGAACAATGTGCCTTGAAAGTATGACCTGCAGTTTTCAGTTATGAGAGTGAAGCGTAAATAAGCTCAAATATTAACTGAATCGATGATACCACAGAGAGAAAAGACAAAGATTAAATCGATCGGAAATGGTCTTAGACTGCTTCAGTGCGTAGAGCAGTGCCGTACGGCATGAAGGTCAATCCGACATTTCTGGATGCGCGAGTAAACCTCTCTCTCAAGCTGAACCCAGTTGTGGCCACTGTTTACTCTCTACAACATTCCCAGTGCTATTGCCTTAAGATCTTAGAATTTATTTAATTAGCCAGGAACCATGAAGTTTACAAGAGTCCACGAGTTCGCTATGAAAGTGTTCGGAGTCTATTTCTTCGATGCAACAGGAAAAGGTGTGAAGAGAAATACGGCTCGGCTGATGTACTGCTCAGTGGTGCAACTGACCGCTACGATGTTCTTTACGTTGCAGATTATTACCAACGCCGCTAGCAATTGGAGGCATGGTGTGCAGTTGATGACAACAATGATGACTTTAGGACCAACGTGTGTTAACATTGCCTTTACCTTGCAGTGCTTCAAGTGTCGAGGTACCGCCAAAATGCTGGCCTTTCTCAAGAGCACCTTCAAGGTTGCGGCACGTTCTATACCAGCGTGAAGAAACCGAAAGTGCTCGATGATTTCTCCCTCTGTCTCGCGACTTGCTCAGTGACTGCTGTAACATACTGCTCGGGAGTAACGTTAGGACAATTAATTTCGAATGAACAGGTTTCGGATAGATACGGTAAAATCATGGATGTCATTTTTGGGATGATCATCGCTTTCGGCACGCTGGCAGTCGTCGTCAACTTTCGCATGTGTTGCATCAATTCTATGGAGATACTCAAAGCTCGCAGTCGTCGGTTTCTCATTCCACTCTGCAAGCGACGACTCACCGTTCCGCAAGCATCACTAACGGAAGAGGCCCGACAGTTTGAGTCGCTGCTACAACAGGTGGGACTCGTGATTACTTCCGCCAAGAAGGTTATGTTTTCGTCGGGTTTATCTGTCTGTCACCAAGCTAACTCAAAAAGTTATAGACGGATTTTTCACGAAATTTACAGCGATTGTTAGGTATGTTAGAAGGAACAGATGATTAAATTTGGTGAAGATCCGTCCGTCTGTTTGTTTGTATGCATCATTTTTCTCAATGCCATAACTCAAAAAGTTATGGACAGATTTTTATGAAATTTACAGAGTTGTTAGGTATATTATAAAGAGTAAATGACCAAATTTTTGTGATGATTTGTTAGTTCGTTCGTATGTTTGTTGCACTTTTTGATTTTATGTTTGTTAGCACAATAACTCAAAAAGTTTTGAGTGAATTTTTATAAAATTTGCAGGAATTGTTTGTAATGTTAAAAGACATAAATGATCAAATTTTGGTGTAGATCGGCTGATTCTTTTCTATGCTTGAGTTGTGTTTGTCATAATCTTTGTTACGCAAGAACTCAAAAACTTTCGCATCTATTTTTATGAAATTTACAGGAGCTAGTTGTTAATAATGTTAAAAGGCAAAAATGGTTAAACTTTGGTGCAAATCGGCTCATTTTTTCTATGTTTGAGTTGTGTTTGTCATTATGTTTGTTACACAATAGCTCGAAAACTTTTGAATCTATCTTTATGAAATTCACAGGAGTTGTTAGTAATGTCAAAAGATACAAATAATTAAATTTTGGTGCAGATCGGTTGGTTCGTTTGTATGTTTGACTTATGAATGTCATAGTCTGTGTTAGAAGAATAACTCAAACATTATGAAAGGGTCTTCAAATATTACAAACTATTAATACTATTAACTGGAACAAATGACTAGATTTTGGAGTTGATACAAAGAAAATCATGATTTCAGAGCCAATTTGAATTTTTCGTTACCGTTGTCTTACTTGGCGGAGGTATACGCTCTCAGAGTGCTCAAGTACTATCAATATAATGTGAACGCAGCGCCTCATTAAATTTGTTTTTAGGTTTTTACTCTCTCGTCTCTCATATTGACACTCTGAAATTTCCTTCACTCAGAATGACAATATTATTACCAATTTTAAGACATTAGTCGAATGCGCTGGTAAAGGTGTAAGCAGCCGACAAAATCACCTGATTAAATGTCGTGTGCTGATAATTTCATCGAGCCTTTATAAATACAAATTGTGCTGGACCAAACTTACGACCTAATTAGCAGTTATAGCTGCTGTTAAATTGAAACTCTTGGGGTATGTTTGCCTGGATTTCATATCAGCACAGAGTGCCAGGATTGGGGACAAGAGACATTGTCAGAGTCAATCTTCGTGCGCTGTTAAAGTTACTCGCCGTTAAAAAAGGCAACCTGGATCTGCCAACCATCTCTGTGTCAAAATCTATTTAAGCCAACAGCTTTCTTCCATCAAAAAGGCAATCTCCCTACAATTCTAAAGTTTAACACAATTACAAATATTTTACTGCTTGCACCATTAAGAGCATGTTCGATTGGCCTCCAAAATTAAGCTTTCGAGGCTTGACTTAACTTGTTCGAAACTTCAAACCCGTGCTTGGCTTCGACTAGTTAAACCGAGTTTCAGGGATTAGCCCTTAATCTGTGACACTTGGTGCTTCCAGCTTTTCAATCCTACTTAGTTAAATGGAGTTTATAGCAGGTTCAAAGTAAGTATGTTACACCTAACGTTTTTGACACGTTTCGAAGTGGCGAAGCCAAAGCTTCTGCCTGAAGTTTTGGACAAGTTAAGCCTCGAGTGCTTTATTGCGGTGCCCAATCGAATGTATCTCTAATAGCTTAACGGGTCGAGCTCATATCTCGGTGTGCGCCAAAGCCTTGGCCTCTTCTCTACGAATGGGATGTTGGTGTTGTCTGCTACGTGTTGCCAAATCTAATAACCTAATCTAATGTATAACCCAGTTATATATAACATCTTTAAAGCATAAAAGTGGGCTTGGAATGTTTAATTTTGTGACATTTTTTTTCAGTATGCCAAAGTTAAGGAAGAGTTTGTGGATGCAAACGCCTGGCCCATCAGTATCCGTCTCTCCAGTGACGTGAGCATGTTAGCCATGTATGTTTTCATGTACTTAACAGTGCATGCAACTGTAATGTTGTGGTCGGCGTCTATGATCAGTGTCTACCTGTTCTACACATACAGCATCGGAGACGCCTACACTTGTGCCGTAAGTGTGTAATAATAAGTTACTTCTCAGATCAGAATAAAATTGCAGTATAGTTAATTTTATTGAGTCATGTGCTTCTCGGCGTTTACAAAATTCGCTCAGTCTGTGCTATTGAAAAAGCAATTCTCTTAATTTTTGTGTCCTGCGCCTTCCGTTCACAATAACTCATTGCTTCACCCCGCCCAATCTCCGAGTTGTTGACACAAAAAGTACATTCCAAATAACATGCACTTCATATCACAAACAGCCTCAACGTGTTCATCTATATATTATTCTCTCCCATCTCCCTTACCCTCAAGAAAACGGGCCAGTTCCACTGAAAGTCGTGGTATATGCTCTCTTTTTCTCCACGCATCAAATTAGGAAATTCAGGTAACTAGTCAGTAAAGACAAAACTGTTCAAAAACTTTTTCCACATTCCGGAAGTTATTTAGAGACTCACTGGTCAATTTTGTTAAAATAATGCGAGAATAAAACTTTGTTCCGGCAAGGGTTACTATATTAAAAATGGGAACAACGTTTCGGCCTAAAATACTGGCCATCATCAAGTTTATAATTCAGAAAATTGTCATCTGCAAAAATATAAAGGAATATTAAGTCTATTGCATATAAATGGCTAGGTTCTTAGAAGGTAATAATATTTCACAAAATACAAGTAATTTGCAAGTTTCCTAAATTCTAAGATTTCGAATTGTAACACTTTTGCACATAATATTGCAAGAAAAATAGTTAGTTTGCAAGTTTCCTAGATTCTAAGGTTTATAAAATTGTAATATTATTGCACTAAATACACGTTTATGTACGGAAAAGCGCATTGCATAGATTTGTATTAGAGACAGAGTGAAGGTAATTGCATCCTAACATGATCAGCACTACGATCGAAATGGCGATTACTGTAATGCGACCTACGTAGGGTACACGACGGACGCCCTCATCAAACGGTGTTAGCAGTATAGATACAATCCTAGTAGCATAAAATCACATTTCTCCAATGACCATCACATGAATGTACCTCAAGCAGAAACCCTAATCTCGAACTTTTCCATCGTGTACAGTCAATATAGAACCACTGATATGAAAATAGCAGAAGCAATCGTCATCAAACAGGAAAATCCATTTATAAACGTCAAATATGATCAGGATTTTATTATTTTGAAGTTGTACTAGGAGCCCCCTCCGTAAACCGAGTCTGTATATAAGGGCTCGCACGCCGGGCGACCGCCATTTCGATCATAGTGCTGGTCGTGTTGGGATGCACGTACCTTCACTCTGTCTCTAGTACAAATCAATGCGCTTGTCAGTACATTAACGTGTATTTAGTGCAATAGTATTGCAATAATGAACCTGTGCAACAGTGTTACAATTTGAAATCTTAGAATTTAGGAAACTTGCAATTTACCTGTATTTTGTGCAACAGTATTACCTTTTAGGAACATAGCCATTTATAAGCAATAGACTTAATATTCTTTGTATTTTTGCACATGACAATTTTCTGAATTTTAAACCTGATGATGGCCAGTGTTTTATGCCGAAACGTTGTGCCAGTTTTTAATATAGTGACCCTTGCCATAACAAAGTTTTATTCTCGCATTATTTTAAGAAAATTGACCTGTGAGTCTCTAAATAACTTCAGAAAGGTGGACAAAGTGTTTAAACTGAACTGTAAATTAAACGCTGATATACAATTTAAAGACAGAACTGAGGCAATAAAAAATTAAATCACATATAGTCAAGAAGGCACGTACCAGCACACATGTTCATATATATGGCGGATCAAAAACTGCGCTTGAAACAATTGGGACTTTATTTATTGTAAAATATAGGTCATATATTACAGTTGTAATCATGTGTTTATAAGAAATAATTGCTTCAAATTTTATAAACATTGTTGAAGAGTTTGAACAAAACAGTAGCAGAACCCCAAGAAAACTCTATTTTATAAGAGATTTCCTTTAAATTTCACTGAGTTGACTCTCCTTGCACTGGGCCTTTGTTTGTAATATGCATAGCCGTAGTGATTATGAGAGCCTAAAGCCAGAGATAGATGAGGCCATCATGTAATTTATATATATTTTTTGCCTCCCCCGTCATGCAACCTTTTTTAGAGGCTTGGCTGTAGGTGATTCCGATGCATTTCATGAGTAAGCGACTTTGTATCCCTTTAAGTTAGTACGATAATTCTATTGGTATATTTTACAACGGAGTAACAAACTTCCATCACTATTCTGTATTGGTACTTATACCCTCACAGAAATCTTAGCTGCTCGGAAGCTATATAAAACCGTGTATGAGTTCTGGGCAGCCGAAAACTGTTAGCGTAAGGTCACTTCGAATCAGCAAAGGAAGCAGAAGTCATGGCCAAGAATTTTTCGTCCAAAGATAACCTAAGTGCAAAGGACCGTAGGCCCAACTCTGCTTACGGTAATTAAAATATTTCAACTTTTGGAGAACTACGATAACTCTACATGACTGGGACACACGATTTATTAGGCTATTATCCAATGCTATTTTTACACTTTTTGCAATGATTTGAAGCCACGCTGGGATTATTGTACACTGTTTCAGGTACACGAGCTCCGTGAAAACCTCAGGGATACGTGCTTGTATATCGAAGATGACCTGCTATACAGACAGGTAAATGGCGTGAAAACTAAGGCATGTCTATTGTCACTCTGCGATTCGCTAAACTTACAGAGTGTCTGGATACAAATTCTCAATCTCTAGGTTGATAATTTAGCTTTTTCGAAGCACAGCATTGCTTCTAGTTTAGTGTAAGTTACATAAGGTTATTAGAGTAGGAGCCTGGTAACCAAAAAACTTGACAATTTCTCTAGATTTAATTTGTGCTCTGATAAAATCGTTTTACTGCAAGTCAAAATTTTGCTCAGTTCTGAAATAATATGTTACATCTCACATTAGTGAAAGATATAGCCCTGAAACACCACAATTAGTTACGTAAAGTAACCAAATTTCGCTTGAATTCATGCAATAATTAAAAATTTTGAGATGTTTTGTAGTCTGAACCAACTTTAATATTATTGTCAATCACTTTATTGCAGATCCTGAAAATGTACGTTATGGTAATGAACGTTTTTTAACACCATACTTGCGTTTATTTCGGACAGTGAACCCCTCAGAAATGATATCAGCAAACATAATGGAAAAATTTAAAATTTATGTGTCTGATCAAAAAACTATGTATTTGTTCACTAACTTCCATTCGTTGCAATTACGTCCAACAACTTTTGTCTGCTGAGGAAGTCAGTCGGTGAACTTGAGATAATGATATGGTGCCTGCAACGTCTGTAATTTTTCAGCCAGAGATTGGTTTCAACGTGAATTGAACTCTTGAGCTCTTTCAAAAACCCGATCTCAATATGTACAAGTGCTTTTCAATGGGATTGAGGTCAGGACAGCAAGGTGACCAAGTCACACGAGGAGGGATCGTAAAGTTTTAATTATCGCCAGGAAGTAAACCAGTCAGAAGCCTAATTTTCAAATATGGTCCTTAGACTTTTCTACACACACTTCCAAGCTGGATATGAGTATATCCAAAAAGGGTAGAAAACTTTTCTTTCACACTATGGTATATATTCCAGTTAGCACTATTTTACTTTCTTGCCATTGTAAACTGAGCCTAGTGCTTTACCAACTGCAGGAAGGTTCCCAAAATCTCGAAGGACCGTCCTCCTAAAAAGCGCATAGGCATAGAAAAGACTTGGTCGTCTCAAGTCACAGCAGCAGTATGGATAAGTATTTGGCCCACTTCAATTGAGTGTTATTCATCACGGAAGCCTATACTGCTCTTTACCGTGTCTCCAAGTAACTTTTTTTATTTACCCTTTTTTGTCCTTCTTAGTTGGGGTTAGGGCTTATTAAATTCGGTTCTTATTAGAGAGATGTTCAGGAGCTCACAATATTTGAGGATTGTTCTAGCTTTAACAATGAGATTTAATGATGTTTTAAGTTATCAAGAATATTATCACCTATAAAAGATGCAAGAAATAGCCAACCAAGGCTAGCTGAAGACATTTTAGGCGATTGACCTTTGTATTTTTCGCCTGCATGCTCTTCGGATTTTTCTTTAAATCTGATAACTGTTTGTAACCTTTTAATATTCTCGGCAGTCGCACTTGGGTCATTTCTTAATTCAGTACGTAACAGAGTCTGTTCAATTTTGAGATTTGTAAGTGAACATTTCATCACTCTGATGAAATACCACGGTCATTAAAAAGAGTGAGTGTTAACTTGTTTTTCTAATGATAAAATCGTATCCCCCAGGAAAAAAGGCCTTGCACTTCAAACAAAGTTTTCTTTCCAGAAATGCTGAAAATATTAATGCTGTTGGGGTAATTAATTTAAAGGCTTTGTTGCCTGCTTCAAAACGTACATTTTCCAGCTAAATCAATGCTAATAGGGAATATATACCAAAGTATTTATTACCTCCGCCCAGGAGTTTATGTTTTCGCCGGGTCTGTTATTCTGTCTTTCATCAAGATAACTCAAAAAGTTATTGGTGGATTTGGATGAAATTTACAGGAATTGCAAAATGTGTTATTAGGAACAGATGATTACCTCTGGTGAAGATCCGTTCATCAGTTTGTTTGTTTGTCTGCTTCATTCTTATCAATGTTACAACTCATAAAATTATGAATGCATTTTCATGAAATGTTTATGAGTTGTTAGGTGTATTAAGAAGAGCAAATGACAAAATTTTTGTGATGATCTGTTCGTTCGTGTGTTTGTTGGTGAGTTTAATTTTGTACTTGTTAGCGCAATAACTCAAAAAGTTCTAAATGGATCTTTATGAAACTTACAAGCGTTGTAAGTAATATTAAAAAACATAAATGATTACATTTTGGTGCAGATCGGTTGGTTCGTTTGTATGTTTGACTTATGTATGTCATAATGTTTGTTAGCAGCATAACTCAAAAAGTTTTGAGCGGATTTTCAAGAAAATTGGTGAAAGTGATAACACTACAAAAAAAAATCATAGTTTCAGAGCCAATTTGAGTTCTTGGTTACCGTTGCCTTACTTGGCGGAGGTATGCGCTCTCAGGGTGCTCTAGTTTGTACATTTTCTATTGTGCTTGCAACGTTTACCGACATCGTTGTCGGCTCTGAGTCAGTATTGAGAAAGCTATACCAAAATTGGAAATATCTTATGCTTTTCACCGCCACTTTGCAGCAGGTTTAATATGCTGACGTTGACAAAAATATTAATCGACAGATAAAACGAATCCAGGAGCGGCTGGAGAATATCGCTCCTCTGACTTTGTTGAGAACGTACACCCTCAGCCGCAGCTCCTTCCTCATGGTATGTGCAAAAGTAGTTCACGAGCAACGTATTTATAAATTAGATCAAATGTTAATTTTCTCGTTCAACGTCATGTCATTTTTGACATTGAAGAGAGGATACTGATAGAGACAAAAAGTTATTATTTTATATTTTGTTCTAGCTCTTTTCGCCCTCCAGTATATCTCCAAAACCTAGTTTCCACATGTAACGACAAAGCTCAGAGACATGATATAATGTACATTACTGATAAAACTGCGTGTATGTTGCTTTATCCTCGCAAACTGTAAGAAGGGCACAATTCGACACACTTTGTTAAGCGGTGTGAATTTAACCTGTGTAACCAGCTTTGTGTATTTGAAACATCTCAGTGATGAAAAGTTTATGATGGTGCAGATATTCCACGATCAGGTGGGTGCTTAAATGCCGCAGCCAGTCAGATATTAAGGCAGTTTCACAGCTGCTTTCTGGATGTCAAAATTCAGTTATTCAAAACTTATTGTTATCCAATATATTGCAATTCTCTTTCGACTGAATTCACGAAACAGGCCATCAGCAAGTTGCGTAATTACCTCCGGCAATAAGGTTAAGTTTTCGTCGAGTATGGCTGTTTCTCAGTCTATCTGACGGTCTGTCTGTCACTAAAGTAACTCTAAAAGTTATAGACAGATCTTAATGAACAATTTACAGGGATTGTTAGATGTGCTATGAGAAACAGATAATTAACTTTGGTGAAGACCCATTCATCCGTTTGTTTGTTTGTTTGTTTGTCTCCCACTTTTTTCTTACTGTCATTTCTCACCACCTTATGGACGGATATTTATGAAATTTGCCTGAGTTGTTACTTATATATCACGAAGAGTAAATGACCCAATTTTTATCACGATTTCTCTATTTGTTTGTTTTTCTGTTTTATTTTATGCTTCTTAGTAAAATGATTCGAAAATTGTGAACGGATCGTGGAAGAATTTACAGGAAATGTTGGTAATGCTAAAGACATAAATGATGGAATTTTAGTGCTGATCGGGGAGTCTGTTTGTGTGTCAGAACGCTGGTTTGCAGCTTAACCTGAACGTATGAACGTATCTTCAATGACGTTACAAAAACTGTTAGTACTGTTAAAAGATACAAATGATTTTACCGAATCAAAAGTTCTTGTGCAACGACAACACTTAATATCAATTTTTACTTCCAAGCTATGATAGTACATAAATTCACAACACAATTTCTATTTTAGGTTTCAAGTGACATTACTACATCAACTGACAATATTGCATTTTGCATTTTTGCTTTTAAGCTACGACATTACATCGATTGACTACAGCAAACTTTGGTTTTTGACTTTCTTTCTAGAATATTACATTCATTGACAACAGCACACTTTAGTTTTTACTTTCAAGCTACAATAGCACGTCGATTGACAAAATCACATTTTGAATTTTGACTTTGAAGCGACTAACACGTAAAATAAATTGCAACGTTGAAGCCTGTCAGTTCTCGACTGTAGTCTGATTTACAGGTACTGAACGCAGCTGTGGCGTACCTGATCGTGCTGCTGCAGATGCAGCAGCTGCTCGTGGATAGCGACCCGGTCTCTTCTGGCAACAGCACTGCACAAACATCCTGAGGGTCACAGGACGGTTGAAACAGATATCAAGGGAAATAAATTCACGAATGATGCGATTATGGACAGACTAGAGTACCCAGCCGTCAAAAATGACTTCAGCAACTGTATAATGAAACTTTTCATTGTTCTTGCTTGCCGTACGGGTTTTGCTGCATGATATGCCTCATACCAGTAGGCTTGATATTCCACTAAAGCAACGAAAGTTATGGCATAATGAGTCTAAAAGAACAAAATTAGGTTCTTACCCTGCCACTTCGCAAGTTTTCGTTGAAGAGGCGAATTCACAAAGATGTTCCCGTTGCAGGAATCACTTGAACCAACTTTTATTCTGCCGAAATGTGCTTTTCTTCTAGTTAAGTTACGGGAATTGCACGGCATATAGGTTGGGCTTCTTTTGCTGTGTGCCGCATATCCTTAAATATGGTAGGTCCGTGAGTTGTCCTACGCGTTCCAGGTGTCAACTGAACCGTGCCGCAGCTGACATCTCGACCATGCAGGGCTTGCGCAAGTTTATTCAGCCTCACATTGATCAAAGCCCCTACACACGCTCAAGTAAACTTGACAAGTATGTTTGAGCGAGAGACTTGTACAAGCAAACATGAGCGTGTGTATGACCAGACTTGCGCAAGTATTAGCTTGCACAGTGACTTAAGGCTACATTGAATTTGAATCATGTCCTCAAGCGCAAGTCTGACTTGTGCAAGTCTACCGTAGCGTGTGTACCGAACCTGCGCACTTGATATCAGGCCACGGTTGCAAGTTCGGCAAGTTCTGCACAAAATATTTTATACCAGTAGTAGGTAGTATTTCACGTTTTACTAGGGTTTTAGAAGTACGGTTGGCTATTTGATTTCAAATTACGACATCTACCAACCATGGAGCAATTTGCGTGGCCCAATCCAAAATATATAGTGGATCATCGACGATTATTGCGGGCTACCAGAAGAAAATAATAATTCGAGATAAATTTTTTCAGAACCCAGATGTCTCCTCAGTCTGGCAACACTGGTAGCAATCACGGCTAGTAGTTACGTAGCCTTCGCAAAGTGAAATGTCGTGTTATTAAAAATGGCGAATTCCTCTGGAGACTTGGGCAAGTATACTTGTGCGTGTTGTGGCACAGGGCAATATCTCAATACTTGATCAAATACTTGCGCAAGCATACTTGTCAAGTTTGCATGAGCGTGTGTAGCCGCCAGGACATGTCAGATCGTAAGCAGTTCATTATCACGTCATCTCTACTTCGTTGAACTTTTCCGGCTTAGTTACTGCCAGCGATTTATTCCGTAAATTTTATAGCTAATCAAGTTCAGTAATTTCACCAATAAATTCCATCACTCTCACTGTAATTTAAAGCTTTGTGATCTGCCTACAGAACAAAGAAAACACTTTGATGGAAACAAACCACAATAATTGAATCATAAAAACAGCAAATACCTACTTCGAATAAAAAATAGCAGACGTGCGTGGAGCGGCAAATCTTGCACTTCATGGGGAGACATGGCAGAGAGGGACCGAAAGATAGTGTGATGACCTACATAGGTCTCTCACCTCACTGTCTCATGTTCTGCAGGAGCTCTGATTATAACGGAAACACGAGTTGTCTGCTGGACATAAGCTATACATTTCCTTGTGCGATTGCACTGAGCCTACAGTATGATTAGGTTCATATTTGTGGTCCGTTACAGGTGACTTAATCCTAGCTCGTAAGTCTTGCATTCAATTCGCTGCATGCTGTTGCGAGCATGTTTATCAAATAAAATACAGCCGTGTTAAGAATTTAAAACATTCATTAAGTGGAGAGTCATATGAACCTATCTTCTACGAAAATTATTCTTTTATTATACGAACTTGTCAACTGATTGATCATGGAGTTACGTAAGCACGAAATATCGACTGGAAGAATATCCTGCTATAATATTGTTTGGCCTTCTCAACTCATAAAACGATCTTCAATCGATGTGAACAGCCATACAGCATTAATATTTGACACTTCTAAGAGCTGTGAAATATCTGAAGTCAACTTCAGCTTTGGAAGAGCAAATAACCAAAAGTACACTGTAATAGAAAGAGCAATCAAATACGACGATCGACAAACTTGAATAGAATCGATATTGCGTATCCGAATGAGTAGTTTCTAATTTATGAATAGTTTATTTCCCAGAGAGCTGTGGTAGTTCTCAATCCGCACTTTTTAGACGGTTATCCGATATTATCTGATGTGCCTCCAATAGATATCAGAAAAATGCCTTAGATTTTCATAAGACACACCAGCTTTTAGCATCGTAATAAATTTTCATTTCTTTCCAACAAGGATGTTTTTAAATAAGTAAAACGCAAAGTTATTTCGCCTTGGATTTCCAGCAGAGAAGAATGTTCAATTGGTATTTCAGACTTAAGAACGTCTCTGGTAGTGTAAGCTAATGTATATTCTTATAGAAATTTACAATTAGACAAGCTTGATGCAAGACCCGATCAGTAAAAATCTATTGTAACGTTACTGAAAATAAAAATATGTTGGCGAGTATTAATAATTTCAATTGCGGATCCTTCGTAGTTTATTTTTATGACACCCTAGCCATTCAAATTGAAACAAAGTACAGATTTACAAACTGCACAAATCTGGATTTACAGTTGTATGGTTTGAATATACAACTCACGTAAGTGGTACACGTTAGAATAAACCAGGGCCGGGATGTTTAAAACATCGTAACGTGAGCTTGGTGCACAGCTGTTGCTCAACATCGCTTACGTGAACTTTAGAAGTTGTGAGCAAATGCTTAAAATATTTAGAACGTTCACTTAGCTGGATTTGATCTTAACTATGCTCTTAACTTTAAGTTTGGTCGGAGCAGTCGTAAATGCCACTAAGTTAATATCTGTTTAACTAAAATAGCAATAAAATGATTAATGCAGACTACAATGTTACATAATTTGGAGCTTCTAGCTCTATTGGAGTTGCATTCATGATAACAGGCTAGAAAGGTGTTCGGTGCACCTACAACCCTCAGCCTACAGTTATTTCACAAGGTGACAGAATGCACTAATTTCAAGCTTCATTGTATTCATAGTTTAGGCCTATAATGCTTCACTAAAATGAGACTATCCAAATTAAAAGTACAAGCTGCTCAATTATCTTCATTTAGTAGCTACTGTATTTATAGGAGTAATTCTGATCACTGCACTTGCTGTATTAAATGATCAAGACCAACAGCTGTTACCTAAATGAGATTTAGGCCCGCTGCAAACGATAGTGTTTCGTCCTGTGTTTTCACTTCAAAGATTCGAATGTGTTACTGTGTCTGGGCAGACAACAAAAACGGGCACTGCTTTCTGAGACGATATTCACTAAAAATTCGAAAAGACACGAGACGCTGCATTAGTGACACTTGCTAAGCGAGAGCATGTTAAGGTAAACATTTTATCAAAACTTTTGGTTGGCCTACAGTTGTTTTTGCTAGGACAGCACGAAGTGTCAAAGAGAAAGCACTGGGCCGGGATGCACGAAACTTCATTAAGTGTATTTAACTCACAGGCTTTCCCTTAACTTCAGAAAAATGCACTTTGGAAGCTACTGGCACATGCACAGACAATTTTTGCTTTCCCGCCAAAAGAGATTTTCCTTTATTTTTGTACTCAAGTTAAGGGTGCTGGGACCATCCTTAAATACAATAAAGGAACAGCTTCAGAACTAAAACATCGACAAAGAAACATATAACTGGGGCAAATTTGGTCAATTTTACATAATATTTGCATTCTCTAAGTAATTCTACGAAAGTATCGCTTAAAAATATTATTTTAGTGATGTTTAGCAAAGCGCTCTACTGGCAGAAAATTTCCTCGCACGTCTGGCAACTTCGGACGGGCGTCGAAGCCGTATCATCCAATTTTCTATCTGATATTGTCGAATACTTTGCGGTGCGAATGAAACTGATTTTACACTATAATCTTTGGATATTCCTTGATAGTATGGAGAGTTCTAATTTTTGTTGCTTGATTAAAAAAATATAAAAGTGCACAGCTCTTCGAAAGAAACGCCCAACTCCATAGCGAGTAGCGGAACTTTTAGTTAGGCTGACATTTTCACTGCTCTTTCGGTCGACATACAGTAGCACTACACAAGAAGGGGAAAAAAAGCAAAATCTTCTGACACTTTGTAGTGCATACGGGAAACAAAAGATTGTTCACGAGTCCCAATTATCTTTTCAATGAGTTTTCTCATCTAATCGTCAGAATTTTTTGTTGCGGCCTTGCAAACACAACGTTGAATATGCTGTGCTCCATTCCGATAATTGAGTGCCAGCTGCGAAGCTTTCAGTTTGCAGCATGAGCATAGCTAATGAATCAATTTAAAGAGCAAAAACTGTCTTTAGATTTATAATGACTTTTTATATATCATCTCATCAGTTTTTGAACTAAAATTTGTTGTAAGGCGTCTAAAACAAGAAAATATGACAATGTCATGTACGTCTCCAGTCACAGCAGCAACGGAAAAAATCAGCTGGTCGTCGGAGTTTTATTTTCGCGTTCCATCTCTGCTTGTAAAAGGGACTGTGACTGGTCGATATCGGGCTAAGGACGATTTTAAGCATTTGCAGGCAAAGGGGCTTAAAGAGGCGATAAATGCCTTTGAAATTGTGTTGTGCATTGGAGATTTGGTGTACTTAAGGTGTCCTCAGGATAAGGCCATTTAAGGAGTTTAAGGAAGAAATTTCTCTTTAGCGTTGCAGGCGTTTTGTGCATCCCGACCCAGGACAATAGACTATCGTCTTCAGTGTTGCATCGTATTTCAACAGTAATATGTCATATTTCAACAGTAATATGTCATATTTAGCTCTAAATTTTCATGTTTGTTTTTCATTTATTAGATAAAAGGTACGAAACAAGAATATACATCCAAAACTGTGCTATTTCATTAGTTTCGATTGGATAAACAGTGTCTGTCCACTGGTGTTAATCCAGAATATAACGGTAAGTCTTGTCCCTTGTGTTAGCTTTAAGACTGGTACTTTTATGACGATGAAACGCGCTGCTCAAAAGAACGAGCATGGTCATTTTATCGCCCCAAAGTTATGTTAAACTCTTCTAAGCACAGCTTTGAGACTGCCAACAAATGATGTAAAAATGTTTACCGACAATTCAGTTTACCGACTGTTCATTCATTATATCTGGAGCGATTTATTATTCAAAATCGTTTGCAAATGTGTGCTATTTAACCAAATGGGCACATCAATACATCCGGACAAAAAGATGACGATTCTCTTTCTTTTGACTAGCGTGTGGCATCGGCATTAGCATGAAATTTGTAGCATGAAAACTGGCACAATCGGCATGTGAAGTGCTGCAGCTGTTATTATTTCCTTGTAATGAATTGTGAATTTATCTAGCAAAGTGGCATTAAAAAAATCGACTTCTTTTGTTTTATTCTATGTTTTTTGGGGTGTAGATTAAGAATCTGAAGTCCGTTTGTGGCGGTCGGATCTAGTTTTTGAGATATTTGACTTTAAAGTTCCCATTGTTTTCCTATGGGGAAAAATACCTGGCGATGGCAGAGTGTAATGGAATAGCTTTTAAATAGGTTTTTAACCTAACCTAACTCAATCTAACCTAATCCAACCTAACATAACCCAACCTAACCTAACCCAACCTAACCATCGACCCAAAGTGACGGTACCCGAAATATTAAAATAAAAAAAAAAAAAAAAAAAAAAAAAACAGGCCTTGCCTCCCTAACCTAACCTGTTCCATTACACTCTGCCATCGCCGGGTATTTTTCCCCATNATTTTGGTTAGGCGAGGTGTGCCAGGGATATACTGTAGACTTAAGCGTGCTATAAGGCTAGGGTTAGTTTAGATAAGCTAAGTTAATCTTAAGGTTGTGTTGTGAGTGCATCACGAATCTGATCGAAGTCTGGTGTTGGCTGAAGGCGGCTGCAGTAAATTAAATACCTTAGTTTACGCAAGAAAAGGATTTTCTGTAACAGAGATGAAAAATTTTTTAGGGCTGACGAAATGTATTTTACCAGCGTTCAGCTAGAGAAGTTTCACTCCTTCTACTCCAACTAAAAGAAAATAGAGACTCAGGAACTACAGTCTACAATGTTTTACGATGGTGGAGCAGCAAATTAAGGTTTAGGCCTAGTTCCATTTCATGGGCGTGTCCATTAACCACGTTGGTTATTTTCTAGTTTAGAGGCATTAAAAAAAACGTATTTTTTTAAATTAATGTTTTTTGGGGTGTAGATTATGAATCTGAAGTCCGTTTGTGGCGGTCGGACCTAGTTTTTGAGATATTTGACTTTGAAGTTCCCATTATTTTCCTATGGGGAAAAATACCTGGCGATGGCAGAGTGTAATGGAATAGCTTTTAAAAAGGCTTTTAACCTAACCTAACCTAACCTAACCTAACCCAACCTAACCTAACCCAACCAAACCTTACCCAATCTAACCTAACCCAACCTAACCTAACCTAACCTAACCCAACCTAACCCAACCTAACCATCGACCCAACGTGACGGTACCCGGCATGTTAAAATGAAAAAAACAGGCCTTGCCTCCCTAACCTAACCTGTTCCATTACACTCTGCCATCGCCGGGTATTTTTCCCCATAGGAAAACAATGGGAACTTCAAAGTCAAATAGGTATCTCAAACTCTATGTCCGACCGCCACAAACGGACTTCAGATTCTTAATCTATATCCCAAAAAAACATAGAATAAAACAAAAATGGTCGATTTTTTTAATGCCACTTTGCTAGATAAATACAATGAATTGTAGCCTATAGTTCCTCATCACTTTTGGATACCTTTTTTCTTGGGTGTAATCAAGTTAGCCATTCGATCTTATAAAATTATAACACAACGAACGACAGATAGAGTTGGAACAAGAGTATCAACATGAGTTTCGCAAACACAGATATCGATCAGCTGTTGCTCCAATGTTTACATAGCGCGCTCTACCTGCATTTGTAACGCGCTTTCCTATGGGCCAAGCAAGCCTCACAGCAACGTTTCAGCATGCACTCATAAAAGCCTTCACGTTCCCGGAAAACTGCTGTGAACATCTCAACGTACGAGTACCGTAGAGAAATGTTAACGTAGTTAATTTACGTTTAAGATTGAATCGTAACTTTACGCTCACGTCGCGAAGTTGAAACATTCTGGCCCTGGGCCATAGATCGCACGATGCTTGACGGTCCGCTCCTCGCTAGTGAGGCTGATGGCGAATAAATAAAACCTCAATAAAAGTTTTTCCAGCCAACATAGCGACCAGAATCAAATAAACTGTTATTGGCATACATGAGCACTGCCAATGGTAAACTGCAAAATTTATTTTAGCCAATTTTAGGTCATCTTGGCGTCCTAAGATTCAATTATCGTCGTCCACAGTTTATATCTAACTGCGAATACACGTGTTTCTTGCTAATAAACTCATTTCTAGCAACACGGGAAATAGTTTGCGCTTTGTTTGAAGTTGCTCTATTGATTGGAAAAAATTTTATCGAAGTTTTATCATCTCGCCATCAGCCTCAATGACAAATTTGAGTGGGCTGTCAAATGCTGTGTCGTTAATGGCCGGCAATAAGTTGGGTCATTCCAGTAGTTTGGTGACGGTTTTTTGCTTATCAATTCGCTTTGATACTTGGAGGCTCTTTGTTCTATACTGCCGAAATAAGTCTGAAACAAAACTTTGGACTTGGTTGTTTGTATCGCTATGGGATACAGCTGGCGGCCCGGCCTGTAGCTACTGGCTGCTCGATGGATTGTCATTTACGGTACCTGCTAGTTAGGAAGCCATGCTCACACTGTCAGTTTTTGTGAAAGAAATGTTCACCGCGTTTCAGCTTTGCTGCAAGTCAAGTGCTAAAGAATTTCCAAGATGCTGTTCCCCATAAAGAGCTTTCATAACAACATACATGGATCAATACAGTAGGGAAAACTGAGATTACTCTACAGCTCTTGAGTCCATTATCAGTCACGCCGCACAGTTATCTTACTTTGCAATACCTATGAAACCGGAAACTGGCGGCAAATGCGCATACGATATTAAAAAATAGGGTTTAAACTGCATCACACTGGGTATTCACTGCACCACAGCGCAAAGAGCACTATAGCTGTAGTTGCTAACGTCAGTGCTGGGCACTTGCGTCAATAGCATCATTAATAAACCCCACTGTATTGCAGCCCATTGCTTGGCATTTAGCTCACGGATTTTCCCTTAACATCAGAAAAATGCACTTTATGAGTTCCGGGGGCATGTATTAATGCTTTTCATATTCTCGCGAACAGATTTTTCTTTATTTTTGTACGTCCTAACTTTCATTGCTTGAAAGTGTTAGAGCAGTGGACAGCTTTCAGAAGCGACGCCCAACTGAAACTAGCCTAGGCTGATATTTTCACAACCCCTTTCGTCGACGTACAACATTAGAGAAAACAAAATCTTCAGGCACTTTGCACTGCAGGCCGGGAAGAAAAGACTTTGCACGAGTCGTAGCCGTTTATTCAACGAGCTTTGTCATGTAATGGTTCGAATTTTTGCGTAAACACAACCTTAAAATTATACCCGTCCTCCAATCCGAAAACTGTCAACAGCCCCGCATTCATCTGCAGCGTGCGTTTTGCTGAAGAAGCAATGTAAAGAAACTGTCTGCATTTACATTGATTTCTTATTCATTATCGCTTCGTTCCCCAAAGTATAATGTGCTGTAAGGTGATAAAAGCTACAAAATATGTCGAGTTAGTAGACACATAAAGAACTGAAGCAATCAGCTGACACCTCAGTCTTTCATTGTCGCATTCGATTTCCACCTGTAACGAGCGCTATGATTGGTCGACATCGGACTAGACGATTTTGAGCATTTACACGCAAAAGGACCTCGATAGACAATAAATGCCTTTGAAACTGCTTTGTGCTTGGTAGATTTGTTGGACTTAATTGAGATGCCCTCAGGAAAAGGCCATTTAAGCAGTTTAAACACGATAGATCAATTGAGCGTTACGGTCGCTTTGTGCATCCGGCCTGGCGTCAGCTGATTTCTGCTGCCCTTGGTGTGTTTGTTGTACTGATATTTCGTTGTTTTTGATGCCTTACCATGCAGTTTACTTTTAGAAAAGACGAGAAAATGAATGAGAAATAAATTTAAATGCAGAGACAGTTTCTTTTACAATGATTCTTTAGCAGAGCGCAGGCTGCAGATGAATCTTGGGCGGATGATAGGTTTCGGAATTGAGTACCGTATATATTTAAGGCTGTGTTTACACAAAAATTCGAACGATAACTTGAGAAAGTTTTTTGAATAGACGGTTAAGACTGGCGTGCAGTCTTTTCTGCGGCGTGGAGTGTCTGAATATGTTGTTTTTCTCTTGCGTTCTATGTCCATCGAAAGAGTTGTGAAAATATCAGCCTAAGGCCGGCTACCCAGTAATAACTTTCGTTGCCGCCAGTAGCCCTAGATGCTACTCAACTAATCCGACAGCGTAGACGTGCCCGTGACTTCAGCATGTCGTCTACGAATAGTGTGCTGTAATTCTTTAAATGTCAATCTTTGTGGTCTTAAACCGCTCATAATTAGGAGCGGTCGTTGAAAATTCAACAATGACGTTCGCTACAGTGTAAAAGTTGCAGTAGCGACTGAAATATTTGAAAATTTTAGGTACAATTAAAACTTTGCGCAAGCTGAAGCCGTGCCAAAGCTACGTGAATGGAGTAGTTGAGTTGCCTCTAAGCTGCTAGCGGCAACGAAAGTTGTTAGTGGGGAGCCGGCCAAAGCTAGTTCAGTTCCTCCTGTACATGGAGTGGGGAATCGCTTCTGGAAGCTGAGCACTTCTCCATTGTTTCCAAGCAAACAGCGAAAGTTAGAACCCGCCATACTATATATAATATACTCCGCGAAATCAAATGATTACTGCGTAGAATCAGTTTCATTTGCAATCTAGAATATTGAGTAAATCCTGAAATTACGCTTCCGAAATTCTCTGGCAGTTGGAAGAAGTCGCAGTAAATTGCCAGAAGTGCGAATAAAATTTCGTTGCCAATAGAGCGTTTGGATGATGATTTTCAAAGAAACTTTTGTGAAAATACTTAGAGAACATCGATATTAGGAAATAATAACCACAGTAGAAAATTTTCTTTGCTTCAATTTTTGTACTTTTGGTTTGGGTGCTGTTTTCTCTGCTACATTAGAGGGTAGTCCTAACACCCTTAAGTCACGTGCAAAAATAAAGGAAAATCTTTTTTTGGCGTCAAAGCAGAAAGTGCTTGTGTCTGAAACTCATCATGTACACATTTCTCAAGTTAAAAGAAAACTTGTGGGTTATATACACTTTATGAAGTTTTGTGCATACCGGCCCAGGTCAATTACGGATCCTCTTGAGTAAGGTGTTATCAGACTTTTCTAGTAGAGCTGGAGGCTCAGAGCCTATTTTCTTGTTCTGACTTTGAGGCAATCAGTATACCTTTGAGTAAATATCATAACTTGCACCAGTTGACCTCAGAACATTCATCAGTCGCCGAAATATGTCATTATAGGCTTCACGTAGGTGTCCATTATACTTCTGCTTAGAGTTCGACAAGAGCGAGTTCCAGTACAGGGGACAGCAGTAGTTCAGAAACAGCTGGCATATGACCTCTTCTGAGTAGCATCTGTCTGTTTGGCTGTCATCTAGAAAACTAAAAAATTAGTGGCAGATCTTTGCAAAATATACAGAGATTGTTAGGCATGCTAATAGAAACAGCTGATGAAACATAATATTTATTGCACTGATTGCTTATTAACGAGTTACCCGCACTGTCATAAATGACAGCGAACAATTCGTGATCACCCGTCTTTAATTAATATGCTTTTGTCACTCATATGCTTCTGAAAGATACGCTACAACAGCCCACTCAAATTGCCAAAAGAGATAAGTGCACTCGCCTTCAATTCATCTTGGAAGCATAATCGTCTCCCACCTCGCGTCACATGCGGGAAAAAATCTTACATTAGCAAGCAGCAAAGCATTATCGAAACTAAATAAATTCCAAAAAAATTGAAATAAAGTCGACATGAACTAATATAAAATTTTGACGTTTCGGGAGTGTTATCTCATTTTCAAAAACCTAATAAAATCTAAGGATATATACCTAACAACAAATTTTTTTTATTTATTTAAGAAGACCTAAAATGTGATGGTGTTGGCAGTGTGGGACCTAGAGGGCGAATGACCACGGTGCACTATGGGGTCCTTATATACGCGTCGAGCGGCACGGGAAGCGGAGGAAAATCGGGCTAGTGCAGTCGGAGGAAAAAGCGTCAGCCATGGTTGTGACGAGTGGTACAGCTGTAGTCGTTCTATAGGGCGGGAAGAAAATGAACATGTACAGTCACGGGGGGAAAATGTCTGTCCTACACAAAGAGCGGACGAACCGAGCTGTGAGCAGGGGCCGGGCGCCAGCCCCCGTACAGTCAGCAGATGTGTAGTTAGTCGGGGATAATGTGAAGAGGTACAGCTGAGGTCATAATGTTGAGGTTAGGTCTTGTTCTATGGATATAAAGGGATTCTAATGTTGTGAGTTCGATTGGATTAGAGGAGGCAATGATTGAG
>LQNS02277219.1:1487422-1500486 GCA_001587735.2 Parhyale hawaiensis
TGTATTCAATACAACGAATATTCTAGCAATTTAGAATCATACATCGGTCGTCAGCAACATTATCGAACGCCTCTTGAAAAAGCGCATCACTTATCACCTGAGGATGCATCAGATCATATCCGACACTCAGCATGGCTTCCAAGTGAAAGAAGTTGCTTAACAAACCTACTGGACTTTTTCTCAAAAGTTTGTTCTGTTAAAGACGTCAATTGCAGTTTGGACCTAGATGATTTTATCAGTCATAAGTTCATAACCGCGTAAATGGACTTTGTTTCGATTGTGCACGGCGAAAATTCCATGCGGCGAAAATTCCGTGCGGCCAATTTTCC
Source organism: Parhyale hawaiensis (assembly GCA_001587735.2). Lineage (NCBI taxonomy): Eukaryota > Metazoa > Arthropoda > Malacostraca > Amphipoda > Hyalidae > Parhyale > Parhyale hawaiensis. The sequence goes on from LQNS02277219.1 coordinate 1,487,752, forward strand.
TACGGCGAATTTTCTTGCGGCCAATTTTCTTGCGGCGAAAATTCCTAGAACCGTTTTCTCAACAGAGGACCCGCCTGTCAAAAATTATGGCAAAGAATTTTTTTGGAATTTTATTTGTGTTCATACTTGTGGTCATAATTCTACAAGAAGGAGGATACAATACAGCCAATGACGCTATAGCTATAATAAACATATCTAGAGCCCTTTTTTCTCATCAACCTCACAGCAAGAAAGTCAATGCAAAGAAATTGTGGACATTATAAGCTCCTGTCATTTTCACAGCCGTGGTACATCAACGATGGATATATTTTGTGCTGCTCGCGAACCATGACACAGGAAAGTTAAAAGGGAATGGAAGAAAAGGAGGGGCTCTGTAGAAACAGAAACATATTGCTCTGGGTCTCTATTGTGGGATACCTCATCCAGTAGCTCTTTACATGTGGAACTAGAGCACTCTGAGGGCGCTTACCTCCGCCAAACGAGGCAACAGTAGCAAAAAATTCAAATTGGCTCTGAAACCATAATTTTCTTGGTATAAACTCCAAAATATAATCACTTGTGTCTTCTGATAGTAATAACAGTTTGTGGATTTTTTGTGAAGATCCGTTCATAACTTTTTGAGTTATACAGCTAACAAACGTATGACAAACATACAAACGACAGAACCGATCTGCACCAAAATTTAATCATTTATGTCTTTCAACATTCCTAACAACCCCTATAAATTTCATGGAGATCCATTCATTATTTTTTGAGTTAATGTGCTAACAAGCACATAATTAAAAACAGTGACAAACAAACGAACGAACGAACAAACGAATCATTACCAAAATTTGGTAAATACCTAACAATTCTCGTTAACTTCATAAAAATCCATCCATAAATTTTTTAGTTATGGCATTGAGAAAAAGGAGGCAGACAAACAAACAAACAAACGGATGAACATATCTTCACCAAAAGTTAATCATCTGTTCCTCCTAACATACTTAACAATCCCTGTAAATTTCGTACAAATTTGTTCAGAACTTTTTGAGTTATCTTGGTGACAGATAGACAGACAAACAAAGAGACCAACATACAGACAGACAAACACGACGACAACATAACCTACTTGGCGGAGGTAATAATAACTCATCAGTTAGCACCATAATTTTACATACCATTCTAGACATGAATCATTCGAGAAATGAAGTGTCACCCTGCCTAAAGTCAATATGCATAAATTTGTTTTGATCTTTAGCACAGTTATTGTCTCCCACTTTGTTAACTTTCTAGGGGAATTTGGTAGCGTTTGAAACAGTGCGATGCCATCGAAATTTGACGTCTAATTGACATGTTAAAGTCTTAGAACATGCTTCCAACAGCCGTTAATTTCTGTGCTTCATATCTAGCTACTATTGTGTTCTGAGGATTGAGCTATTATTACATTGAGAACGTCCAAAGGCTGCATAAAACCAAATGTTAAACATTGTTGGGGTAATCACAAAACATTAGAGATCTTGCTGTGAATGTTCCTTCCATTCGTCGTTCCCCGATATTCTTTACCCTCTAACGCCCACTGGATTCATTGGAGTATTTTTGCCATTGCAGCAAAATTTGTTGCTCCAATATTAAAAGGTATGAGGAGTAATTATTTTCTGGCTCCAAAATACAAATCAGTGCGTTACATTTACAAAATTTATTACTTTACTCTAGGTGACTGAGCTGCTTGAGGAATTTAGAGACGTCAGCGCAAAAATTGCAAGTGTCCAACTATCGAAGGAGGTGAGTGTCATGTTAACTGATGTAATGATGCAACTATTTACTTGGTCGGCTAATTGCACGCCTGCGGTAACCTTGATGAGCATCACTTTAACGTTTCGATTATAGGCTCTCTGGGTTATCTGGCATATCTATTAGGTCAGCCACCAGCTTAATGGCTAGTACGGTATATTAACTAGGGTAGAATATGCGGGTAAGTGTAGGTTAAGTTTTATTGAAATCTAATGTATTTAATTTTCGGCTAATCTCTGTTTTGCTCAATGAGGTTCCCTATACAGGACCGTTTTTCCAAGGTATACTCTAAACTACACACAGTTCTGTACATTTTATGTAGAGTACATATGAGAAAGAACAGCATTAGTGCAGGCCATTTAGACTGTCTAAAGCAGACGTTTTCAGGAGGTGCAGAGAGTTAAAATATAATTTTCATTTATTTATTAATAGGATGGAATTTGGTCATCACGCTTCGGCCGGGAACCTCACCCCCGCGATGGAGGGGAGACATACTATCGTGTTCAGCAACAGTCGCATCCGGAACTTGGTCCAGGGCCTCACCAGACTTCCAATGGTTACTGAGAATAATACCAGTGACCACGTAGAAACATCAATGTTAGGCCAATTTTGCAACTTCTCAAAATTATTTACCTATCTCACTTTCTAATCAGGAGCGTCATGCATAATATAAAAGAACTGAGTGAATGTTGGTGTGTCCACCAACAGATGCAGCGCATCCAGCAGAGACTGCAGCATATGGCTCCCTTGACTGTCTTCAGAGCATTCACCCTCGGTCGCGGCTCTATGCTGACTGTGAGAAATGAGTTTATTTGAAAATTTCGGTGTATTTTATTTCTATTATGTACCCGTATACAGTAGACTTATACATATTTTGTATGTGTTTCATATATATATATATTATTTTTCAATGACTTTAGTTGCAATTTTTTGTCAATTTCGTGTGCATTTGCATAGATTACACTTAACCACTTGAGCTCTATGGTAATTGATTTGTAGTTACAACTTCAGCAGAGCATGATGACAATTGATTGATATTTCCATGCCATGACCTAGCTGAACTTAACTGTTTCCATTTTCACTGGGGAACACTCATTTTGTCGCATAAAAAAAATTCTTTGGCAAATTTCAGTGTGCTGTTTTCAAATTTGAAGTCGATTTTTGTCTGCAATTTCCAGATATTATGCAATTTGACACTTACGTGTATTTTTTTTTATTAGAGGAAATTACGATAGCAGCCATGATTCATTTGTTCACTTGCATCTTAAAACGGTATGAAAGTCATTCTGAACATTTATTAAGGCAAAAGGAACACTTTCTGGTAATTTTTCCTACCACAACTGTTTTGTTCGCTAATTGTATAACGTCTAATGTCATTATCGTCCTAGGGAGCTAGGCAAGCCTCTGTAAACTGGAACAGAAACTTCTTCAGAGTGCGGAGCAGGCCGATTAGCAGAGGAAATGTTCGGATATGCAATCCTACATCGGTTGGTTTTTCTTCCCAACACTCGTGTTTACCACGCAGAATTATGAGTCACTTACATGGTTTGTGGGTTCGCGCCAAATCATTAGAACTCCAAAAGGCAGATCTTTGCGTTTTCCTTTGCTTAGTTTCGAAAGATTTCCTCACAATTAAAGCACACAACATGAGGAGCCCATTGCTTGCCTTGATCACTAAGAAGAACTTCAAAATATGCGTTGCAGGCACGCTTGACGAACAAGGATGTGTTACGTCTCTGACGATTGACTGCATGTGTGACATCCACATGTGTAGAAGAAGGTATCAGGCTTGTTTTTGCATTGATATCTCTTTATGGAAGCCATGCTTGAACTGGAACAAAACAAGAATGATCAAATTGTAAGAAGCTGTATATATGTATATGGACGTGAAAATGCTTATGCATGGTGTACGCAAGTTCACAGTTGTACAATTTCATTAACCTCAAATTGCCTACAAACAAGAGCTTGTAGAAAAAAAACTAATTTCAGACTTGAAATCAGTGCCAAAAACTCATTTAGCCAGTTAAAATATCTTGTGCAATTCGAAGGTACTGTAAAAGTGTTTCCCAGGGTCATCATTGCTGGCAAAAGTTTCAAAATTTCCAGTGATCCCTTAACGATCAAAAGAGAGCTCCTTGATGTCCTCTCCAGAACGTGTTATTTCTACGAAAGTATGTGATGTTTCATTGGAACAAAGAGCGTTTACGATACATATTTCCTACATCCAAGTTAATTAAAAATAGTGCAATTTTAAACAGTCTATCCGTGTATTTGCAGCAATCGGATGTACAGCGTTAGGTTGAATGAGGAGCGATAGGTTAGATGAGGAGCGTTGGGTTAGATAAGGTGCGTTAGGTCAGAAGGGGAGCGTTGTGTAAGATACATATCGAGACGCGGAATTCACGACTGGAGTTAGCTTAGACGATAATATGCTAAGGTAAACGGACAAAAATGCGTGAGGGTAAAGTGACGGTGTGGATAAAGTTAAATGAGCTGCATTAGGTCAAAACTATCGTAAGTTGTAATAACGTTGGCATAATTGGTACATTTTAAAAAGTTGAATCGTTATTCAACCGTGAAATTTCCACGGGTCCCGCTCGTTAACTTAATGGGCTGGATATTTGATCCAGCTGAAGAGACTCCAGCGGCTTGGAAAGTAGTAACTTTCAATAGCCTCAGGAAAATAAATTCCCGAGATTTTACAGTGCCTATTAAAATACCTCTGGGAGTGCTGTAGGCTTTCTAAGGGAGACGAATTTGAACATGACGGTGGTGAATACATCCAGATATGGAGTAATTTTATTTATTAATATATGCCAGGAAATTTTCGATAGCATCTTGTGTACCAATAATTCAAGGTTGGGTTCGGTTACATTTTACTTTGTGATGTCCCGTACACCCGAATGTTCAATGACGCCGCCATGATTCAACTGATTCATGCATCACAGCCGTGCGCTATTGATATTGCGTCTATGAGATGCAAAGGGCGCGTACTGTTGGCCAGAGAAATTAGGTCTTTGGGTTTTGACTTGTCCGAATCCTCCAGACAGGTGAGCTAACTTCGAGTTGATTCAATTTTTAAGATTTGACTCTTAATCACATGCGTGTGACACTTCTACAAAAATAAGGGCATGTTCGATTGGGCCTCAAAATTAGGCCTTTTGGCATTGATTTGTCGCAATTTTCACACTGAAGCTTTGTCTTGTCCTTTTAAATCGTGTTGCAAGTGTTGGAAGCGATGAGAATACTTCAGTTGAGCCTACTGAGAACTCAATTTTACGGAGAAAAAATGAGTTTCTGGAAATTTCAAGGGCTCAGTCGGACATTTATAGGCATTTATCGGCTGCCTACGAGTTAACAGTGAGCGGTATCGGATGACATCGGATAAATGCCTAAAAATTTCCGATTGGGAGTAACCGATTGAGGGTCAATACCTACTGAAAAGTAACTAAGCGGGGCGAATCCAGCGTATTTGTTTGAAGTTTTAAACTAATCAAGCCACAAAGGATTAATTTGGGGCCCAATCGAACGTGCCTTAAGTCTTAAGCCGTAAAATGGAGACTTCGGTTGGCTCGACCTAATCGGGCTGCTTCTAGCACCTTCAGCGAGATTCAAGGTGACGAAGCTAAAGTTTCTTGCTGTATTTCCGAACAAGTCAGGTATAGTAAGCTGGGCGTAGACCCGCTTTTAACGATTTAAGGCGCTTCCGATTAGGCACCGAAATGAAGGGCTCGAGGCTTAACTTGTCCGAAACTACTAACACAAGCGCTGACTTTGACCCCGGTGAACTGAGCTTCAATCATTAACCTTTAATCAGTAACCCTCAAGACTCACAAAAACTTAATGTAGCTCCGTAAAAAAGAGCACTCAACCTGCGCAGCGTAATCGCGTTGCTTTTAACACTTGCAACACGATTCAGACTGACAAAGCTGAAATTTTTGGCTGAAGTTTCAGACATGCTAGACTTAGAGGACTAATGTCTGCACCCAGTCGAACGTGACCTTAATCGAACGTTCCCAAAGAGCAGCATTGCGATAGGATTCATTCACAGTAATCCATTTGTTAGAACTATGCTCGGCAACCAGCTCAAGCGAAAGTCTGTAAAATATGGTCACAAAAGCGTCCTTATATAAGCCAGGGTTCTTCATGAAATATTAATGGTTCTCGCGAAGTATAGCCCGATTGTGTCTATGCTTGATGAGAAATTGGCCACTACTTTACAACACTGAGACTTATGAATGCCGCTACGGGTGGTCCTCAGGCAGAGATGTGACCCGTGTGCTCATGAATTTAATGAACACTCGATCTGATTCCATAACCATGTATTAATAGCTTTATTGGGGACACTCTTTTCTACAGGTGGTCAACTCTGCTGTGGCGTACTTGATCATCCTCCTTCAGATGAAGGATCTGCGAATGGCCGGCGATGCTGAAACCCTAGCGAAGAACAACTCCGTTACATTTTGATGTTTTAATCCCATGTTACTACGTGCGAACTATACTCGAAGCTTCAAACGACGTCTTTGTTTCGGGAAACGAAATTTTGATTCAGTGTTTTAGGGTTCTTGTGACACCCGTCGATCACCTTTCCACATGTCCGCACAGTGCACCAACCCCTTATTTCACTCAAAAGAAATAGTTTTGATCAATAATTTGTATCACCAGTTACCTCGTCATCATATGGCGCTATATGAGGACGCTCTCCACGGTGGAATTTGAGTTGTACTTTACCCTTTTCCCATGCGATATTTACCTGGTTAACAATCTTCTTACTCTGCAACTTAGCTTGGTATGCTAAGCTATGTAAAAAAGGACCATGCAGTTTCCGTCAGGGTTTTGATTCCTGTACGTGACTGTAAGCTCCGTCATCCCAAGATTTGGAAGAAAAATCATGGAAATTCCCGGGGTTATGAGAGTATGAAAAGCTTGTCATTTTTCACTCAGCAAAGGAAAACGAAAGTTTACTGACACATGTCTAGGAATGAATGTCATACACCCTAAGGTACTGATGCATTATCGACGTAACAGTATATTTATAGTAGTGATGGGTCGGATGTTATTTTTTTGGATATCCGCGGATGCAAATATAATTGTGGATGTTGCCATCTTGACATCCGCAGATGCGGATGTCAAAAAGGTGGGGATGTTCCACGGATGCGAATATTTGCCTTAAGACAAACACACACACACACTCTCACGACGGCATATTAAACAACACTTGCAAAAAAAAAAAACTTAGATGGTGCTTTGTTGACAGGGACAGCGCTTGCACACATTTCAATGTGAATGAGAATTTACAGTTTTCAGCACTATGGATGAGCTTAGTGTACAATGATAAACCTGCGCATTCGCAACTCCTTTGTTGTGGATTGTACAGTTCTGACATCTGCGGGTGCGGATACGATTGCGGATGCTACTGCGGATACAGATGCGGATGTCAGATAGGTGGGGATGTTCCGCGGATGCGAATATTCACCCCATCACTAGTATTTAGTCTCGAAAGATACATTTTGTCCTTTGGGAACACTCATGACAACCTCTGGTAGTTAATATCTGGAAGGCTAATTTACCTATAGTGCAGCAATGCGTTAGATATCTACTAAAGTGTTACACCGTTTTTTTTTAAATACCAAACGTATAAATACCAAACGTGTATTAACGTATAAACACTGCATTTCTTGTTTCTGTTCATGGTTGCTATGTATGTATCGGGCGTGAGCCCCGCCCGTCTGTAAAGTTTTAGAAGTTCATGTGGCCCGTGAGGGAAAATGTCTGCCCACGTCTGCAATAGAAGGTGCGGTCAAGTTGACTTACCTTTACGGCATGAGTTTCAATGTACGGACTGCACTGCAAGGCCTACACAGGCATGGCTTGCACTTCATGGCCTACACTGTTGATGTTCTTATACTGTGAATGCTACCATCTACCTGTTCGCTTGGAAATTATAGTCAGGTATATTTTATGATGAATCTTGGATACCATCCATCCACTATGCAGTCTATTTATTCCAAGAAGGCAGAACCACAGTTCATTTACAGAAGATAGTTGTGTCAAATTTGGGTGTACTGTATGCGCTGCCCTCCTAAAGTTTCAGGTTTGTGATGTCAAAATTACATCATGCCACTGGGGAATCATAAAATATTTCTCGCTGCAACAGTAGCGTGATGCAATTGTGACGTCACAAACCTGAAAATACTCTCAAATTTGACACAACCAGCTTCTGTAAATGAACTGTGGGCAGAACCATCTCATTGTTTGCCTTCACCACTAAAATCAAACATCGTGTGCTGGTAGAACGATTACAACCCATTGTAAACTGAAAGCCTTTCAGTTTACCAGATTACAAGTACGGGTTAAACCCAAATGCTTCGAGCCCGACCGAAATCGGACTGACTAAGAAATTACCAAAACATTATATTGATAACCGGTGTGAATTAATTACCTCCGCCCAGGAGGTTATGTTTTCGTCGTGTTGGTCTGTCTGTCACCGAGATAACTCAAAAAGTTCTGATCCGATTTGAACGAAATTTACGGGGATTGTTAGGTATGTTAGGAGAAACACATGATAAACTTTTGGTGAAGAGATGTCCATCCGTTTGGTTTTTTGTTTGTCTGCCTCATTTTTCTCAATGTTATAACTCAAAAAGTAATGGATGAATTTTTATGAAATTAATATGAGTTGTTAGGAATAAAACAAAAAGAAAATGACAAAATTTTAGTAATGATCTGTTTGTTTGTTCGTTCGTTTGCCACTGTTTTTAATTTTATGCTTGTTAGCACAATAGCTCAAAAAATAATACATGGATCTTTATGAAATCTATATGGAATGTTAATATTGTTGAAAGACATAAATGATTCTCTTTTCGTGCAGATCAGTTAGTTCGTTTGTATGTTTGATTCATGTTTGTCATAACGTTTGTTAGCAGTATAACTCAAAAAGTTATGAACGGATCTTCACGAAAATTGCACAAGCTGTTATTACTATCAGAAGGCACAAATGATTAGATTTTGGAGTCTAAACAAAGAAAAATATGGTTTCAGAGCTAATTTACATTTTTTGCTACCGTTGCCTCGCTTGGCGGAGGTATGCGCTCTCAGACTGCTCTATTTTACATATTTGTTCACTTGTGTAGGTACCCCGCCTCAAGAAGTTTACGGTAATGAAATTTTATGAATAGCTCGTTACTGTTCATCTGGGTGAGTCACAAGTACACTTTTTTTGATAGTCCAAATTGAAAAGAGAAATCATTATGGATCGAAACAAAGTTGATTAACGTATTTGTACATCAATTTTTGTAAAATTATTTTACTAGTCGTTACAGGTCGATTTGTTCCCTCACTTTTACAACTTTCATAATTTTTGTTAAAGTAGGGGTGAACCAATAATGAATGTCATTAGATCAACTTTCCTTTAGACTTCTATATTTAAATTGGTAAATAGTAACAATTTGATGGCTCTATCACTCAATCTGCGCCTGACAATAACGATTTATTTCAGCGATCTGAGCACTGCGCCCTAGCGCTATTTATTTCTTGAGTAAAACGACACTGCTCTCCCAGCGCTATTTATTTAATTATTGAGTAAAATGAGCAAAGATTTATTTACCGCAGTTTCTTGTCTTCTAAAGCTCATCAGCGGATTAAAATTCGTTGACACGTGTGGAAAGATCGTGTGATTAACATCTCAAAGGTATTTTCCTTATGTAAACATGCAACTATAATCGTTAGAATAAATGTTTTTACCTCTGCTAAAAATTACAAGTGATCGCTAATAACAGGCACCATGGAATCTAACATTTTCATTCTCTCGAGTTTATTAATTTTCATCCAAATACTACGGGGGCACATCATCGGCCCAGTTGGAGATACGTATGAGCTATTGAAGTCAAACGGTACCTGGCCGGTGGCTGGGAGAAACCCCAAGAGGAAAACGCTCCTGTACGGAAACGTCCCGCAGGAAAATAAAAGCAACCCGTAAAAGAGCCCCGGTAAGAAAAGAGCCCTGCCTGTCTCTTGAAATACAATTAATAACTCAACACAGTTATTTCGAAGTGAATTATATTCACGTATTGATAATACCATATTGTACTAAACTAAGTTTTACGCAACATTGTATGCGCAAACTTAAATTGCAAAAGCTTCAAAAATAGGTTAGGGCAGGTGAGATATGTTAGGTATGAAAGCCTCACCTCCCACTAAATTTCACTTTAAAATTGATAATTAGTTGAAAATTACCATTAAAATTAGGCAAAGTTCCTAATTAGACAACGGCAGTTAGGTCAGGTTAGGGCAGGATGGGATAGGTTGGGCTAGGTTACAACGTGAAGAAAACTTTTCGCATCAAAATTAGACAAGCGTAAGTATGTGGGTTAGGCTAAGCTAAGTCAAGTTTGGTAAGGATAAAGTACGTTAGAATAGGTCAAGATAGGTGAAATTAGGTTAAGTTAGGAGGGGTTAGAGTACGTTTGGTTAGGTAGGTAAGCTTAATGCAGCTTAATTTCATTTACTTTAATATGCTGCAACGGACTTAGGAGTAAATTGAGATAATAAATATACACAAGTCAGCTTATAAGTGGGGCTTCTTTTCTTTCCGGGGCCTTTTTCCGGGTAGCTTTTCTCACCGGAGCTTCTTTCCTATCGGAGGTTTTTCTTTCAGGAATTTTGTTGCTCTACAATTACAAAATGTCATCTCTGCGAGTCTCCCTCTTTGTTCGGAAGTGTCTTGAGCTGAATTCTCCTTGAGAGAAATTGTGCGCTGATACGCCAGTGTATGCATTTCTATAGCGGAGAACAATGCGTTGCATTTCTACGGTGAATTTCGCTCAAGTAAGTGGTAGAAACCTAAACTAGTAACATAACACCGTCGGGAAAGGCTTGGTATACGAAAATCAACATGTGCTGTATAAACAAGAGATTGTTTCCATGTAATATCACTTATCGAGAGGCTTGTGTGCTACACATTTTCATCATCGATGTATAATCAGGCCAGCTGCAGCACGATCGAGTGGCAAATAAGTAGTCCAAACAATAAAACATAGCAACATTGGTAGAGCTCATTACTAACTGAAGACTATTGTCAATACTGCTACTTCCTACTCAGAAGGATGATTGCTGATCATTGATCGCAGGAGCTGTCTGAAGTATACACAGAGAAGTTCGTGTTTAAATATACAATACATGGGCTTTAGCCTATAAAATGATCTCTCACGAACATACTACCTTACTTTAGTATATTAGGTTTACAGCTTTTATTGGCAGCATATGTAAACAACAGGGCTACAGTTTAAATGAAACTCTTTTCATTTCAAAAGTATCTAGAGCACTCTGAGAGCTCACCCTTCCGCTAAGCCAGGCAACGTTAAAGAAATATTCAAATTTGTTCTAAAACCATGGTTTACTTTTACCAGCACCTAAACCTGGTCATTTGTGCCTTCTGACGGTAGTAATAGCTTCTGCAATTTTCTTGAAGATTCGTACAGAACTTTTCGAGTGATGTAGCTGACAAGCATTAGTCAAAAAGACAAACCGATCATCACCAAAATTTGATCATACATGTCCTTCCTAACAATTTCTAGAAATTCATATCAAATTCATAAAAATCCGTCTTAACTTTTCGAATTATTTTGCTAACAAACATAAAATCATACACAGAGACAAACAAATTAACAAACAGATCACAGAAATTTTGGTCATTCACTCTTCGTGATATACCCATAAAAATCAGTCAATGAGTTTTTTACTCATGGTAGTAATAAAAAAAAAGAGGCAGACTAACAAACAAACGGTTGAACGGATCTTCACCAAAAGGTAATCATCTGTTACTATACACATGCCTAACAATCTTAGTGAATTTCATAGCGATCCGTCCATAACTGTTTCAGTGATCATGGCGACAGACAAACAAAACCATAACTTCTTTAGCGAAGGTAAATATTGATACTTAATTATCTGAAACATGTAATGAATTGAATTACCGTAAGCGGATTAGCATTCTCTTTCACATTAACTTTACACATATATGAGAAATTCAATGTACGAGGGTCATTCCAAAAGTAATGACTCCTATTTTATGACTCAAAAAGTTGAAGATCTAACATGACGGAAGTTGCACCATTAAGACGATTGACCTATTGTGCACCAGAATTTATTTTTCCTTTTGTCACACCCATTCTTAGTTCACTTTTGCAGGCGATGAACGAGAGCCTTGATAGAAATACCGTCTGTGGTCCTGTTGTTCCTGTGTGGGCAATACTGGAACCCACTTTGAGCACGCTTTGTGTATCCTATCATTTCCAGTGCACCGACACCCATATCATCTCTTCATGCATGTTATTTGCAGTTATTTGCCGATCTGCGAGGCTGAGTTGATCGAGGTGCATTTGGTTTGCCGGGACGGTAACTGTGCATGGCGTCTGGATCGCACTTGGTCACTGCACATGCACCTCTGTCGCCACTCTGAATAAACAAATACATATGCTACCTGTGCTGACACCCAGAGCATAGGCTTCGTACCCGCTCACCCGGCGCTGGTGAATGTTGATTGGTTCAGTGTTTTCTGCGTGGAGAAATTCAGTGACGCATCTCTACATCTGATGCACGGCCACGCCAGCGATTGCTTTCTTAAAGCCTAACACCTGCTGTTACGGGGAAATATTATGTTTGCATTATTACATATATATATAATGAATTATTGTTAATAATAATAAAATAGATGAAAGAATGTGTGAATGCTCCTACTGTAAATGATTTTTGTTGTGAATGTTCCAGTTGATTGACTGTGAACAATCCAGTTTATTGTTCTCATTTCATATCTTTGACCACATATTAGAAGAAGATAAATAATGCAGAAGTAGAATGAAAGTAGAACATGACAGAATTGTGACTATGAAATAAAAAAAAATTCATGTACTGAAAAACAAGTTGAGATACCATACAATTTCATCGCTCGGGGTACCGGTGACA
>LQNS02277219.1:1508644-1522401 GCA_001587735.2 Parhyale hawaiensis
GTTATGTGCACTGTGGAGATAATTCGCTGCTGGCTCTCTCTTTGGTCGCAAACTGCGGCACCACAGAAGACATCCAGCAGAGTGACTCCACACACGTGGGGTGACGTGAGCAATGTCACCTGGACTTCTTCCGAAGACTCTCAAGATAACTCAAGGTAAGGTAGATCTAGATATGTGTGCCATGTTTAGTTTGAAGAATCTTTGTACTGATCCTCACAAATAACGCGTAAGAATGGACCCTGTGATTACAATTATTACCTAGAGCACAACAATTAGAAAACAATGCTACAGATATGAGGAAAAGCATAAAACGAAACAAATCAAGTAAAAGTCACAGGCTTTATCATTAACAATTCACTATGAAGTATACAGATACTTGCAGTAACTTCGGCGCATCTATGCCCTTGTGAAATTATCGTGCCCCATTTTAGTCTGGTCAGTCTATAAGCCATGCTAAGCTCTGCGCAATGATGAAATGATGTGGAAGGAAATGCGAATGGTATCTGGTTTTTTTTTTTTTGCTCAATATCTTTTCAGTAAATTACACAGTTTGCTTTCTGAGAATATCATACAGTAGATCAATAACAAAAATAATATGGTAAAATTACAGTAGTTACTAAATTAAAAATTAAATTGAAAGAAGGAAGTAAATACGTTGATACTGAAGTCACAGTCATTCAGTATATCACGACTACACAGCACTATCTATAATTATAGTTCTGTCGCTATACAAAATAAAAGCTGTCCTCGTTCATGTCAGACTTGCTTCAAGTAGATTTCAATATAGGTCAAAAATTTTATTTTGCAGTTATTCTATATATATATATATAAGTATTTTGGTTCTAGCAGTGCCCTCATGCCGGCAACACCATTGCTTGCGTTCACGAAGCGAACTACGCCCACGTGTACGCTTAACCTAACTCAATTTATTAAGTTAACATAAATGAAACGTTGTCGGTGATGAAATGTAAGGTGGATTTTCGTTTCATTTCTTTTCTATTCAACTGTATATGAATTACAAAAAAAAAAAATATTGTCGCAGTTTTTCGAATCTCCTCATTTTCTTCCCAGTGCATCGCAAAGCGCAATTCGAGGATGAACTCAATAATTGGTTTTCTAATTCTAGGTCTCGAGTTCAGCCACATTGATTCGATATGTATCATTTCGTTCCTGCTCTGATCTAAAGCTAATAAAGAAAACTTCCAGTAACGGAGAAAGTTGCGATCATCTTCTAAGTCACAACTTGAGAAGCACTCCGAGAGCCTATACCTCCCCCAAGTACGGCAATGTTACCGAAAATTTCAAATCAGTCCTGAAACCAGGATTTCCTTTTATCATAATTTCAATTCGGTAATTTGTGCCTCTTGACAGTTCTATCAGTTTCTGTAGCTTTCTTGAATATACTTCTATTACTCTTTGAGTTATGTTCAGACAAACACTCATCCATACATGTAGTCAAGTACACAAACAGATGAAACCAATCATTACCAAAATTTAGCCATTGATGCCTTTCAACATTTTTAACAATTCCTGCAATTTTCAGAAAAATCTGTTTATGACTATTTCAGTTACGTTACCTAGAAAACACAGCCGACAAACAATCAAATTGTTTTGTCCTTGGATTTTTAGCTGAAACTAATTATCTGCTCCTCCTAACATACCTAACAGTCTCTGTAAGGTTCATAAATATTCAGTCGTAACTTTTTGCGTTATCTGGGCGACAGACAAGCAAACGGGCAAAGAGACAAACTTCGACAGTGCATAACCTCATTGGGTAAGGTGACTATGGTTTTGGCTTCTCATATTTAGAAATCATCGACTATGTCCATGAAAGCTATGAAGTATAGGTGAAGTCAGCTTGACTTATAGCCTAAGATGGAATCCACGTACAACGTGCTGCAGATAGTTGCTTGCTAGGCCCAGAGCAGTGCATGGCTGCAGTAGATCTCAGAATAACAGAACTATGATGTCAGAGATGGAAGGCTCATGAGACTACTGCACCCCCTCCTCCCCAACCATACCCATTTCTAGTTAGGGTCAGCACCCCGCAGGTACGTCTGAATGCTTACTAGTCAGGTCAAGCTCAGCAAAAATCTACCTGTCGGGCAAAGAGACTCAAACCTTTTCACTACCGTATGGCAGGCTGGCATTCTTACATTCTGCTATGGCGAGTGTCTTCAGAATCAAACATGAGGTCAACAATCAGAAATTTTCTACGCGTATAATGCACGAGGGTTAGAACTAGAGATGGAACGTCTGTTTTCGGGAAAAAAAATAAAGATAACTAAGAAAGTAAGCTCAAGTTTACACTTAAGCAAATGGTGCCGATGTAACTGCAACGTGACACGCATCGAGCATTTGCGTTGAAGATCTGAAGCACTTGATGAAATGAGGTGATAGAGGATGGCAAAACCTCAGTGACAGTGTGACTCTAGTGCCTGAGGTAACCGAGCGTAAATCAACATCAGAGTCCAAGACTTAGAGAAAAATCGTAAAGAATTAAAACTTTAATGTACCTTGAAGCAAAGCTGGTTTACGTTGCTCACACTGCCAGGAACCATTTTGATTTGATGTACTGAGGCAGCAAATGAATCTTTTCACCATCGTTCTTCATGAGACAAACTACAACAATGTAAAACGTTCTCATTCGTCATATGCAATATCACTTCCAGTGAAATTGATTGATTAGATCGTCAGTGCTTGGACTCTGAACTTTTTATTCTATCGTCGAATTCTAATTTCATCTGTCAACTAATTCATACTTCTGCTGATTTCAAATGTCACACAGCAGTTAGATGGACTCTATCTCCATCATGGGCGCTATCCAAGTTTGACTTGGTGGATATGTCAGTTCATACGAATTGAAAGTTTGTATTATGAACTGCTATAGCTGAGCAAACAAATGTTTTATTCGTCGATTTGTCTCGAGTAATCTGTTTTATTGACCACTGTATCTTGCACTAGAATCGAGTTACTTTTTTTTTTCTTTCCTCTAAATTCACATTATAACATCGGTTATCAACAACACACAGGATATGATTTTCTTTATGTGTGTAACGAAACAACGATATCAATGACTGGATCGTGCGAACGGCGAACTTCACATTTTTAAAAATACTGTAGGGCGACTGTGAACTAAAAAACGCATGTGAAGAGAGTTCTAAAAATGTAAAATTGGGCCACCAAGCTCGTGCTGCATAGTATTATAAAAACAGGGTTTTTTACTAAAAAAATTACTTGACTTAGCATTTATATAGTCGGAGGTAAATGGGTAAAGCCGCCTTGACCGTATGCACCAACAATAGGAAACTCACATGCCCTGGTGCGTGCTATAGGGTAAACGCCCACTAGGGCCCAGAGGAGCGTAGGGCTGCAGTCGACTACATACAGTTCGGGCTATGACATAATATTGACGAAAGACTCAATCGAAAACTGCACCCCTCGGCCTTAATGCCACGTCCAATAGCTCAGTGACTACGAGTGAAAGAATTGCTGCCGCTATACATTCCTGAGCGTCAATATTTTTTTCTTTCCTGGCGAGGGGTCTCAGTCCGATGTCCCAATAATGAGTGAGTCAGCAAACTTGAAGACGGAGCTACTGGGAAGGGTAAATTTATGATGCAGGAATTCCATCCATATCCAGTACAGGGTTTCAGAACGGAAACCAAGAAAGGGGTCTGTACTACTACCTATAGTTTCCGTGTGTCTGATTATCGTAAAGGTATGCTTGTCCCACTCCTTGGTCTAGTACCAAGCCTGCACGGTGTTTGCACTGGTGTAGGCGGTTGGCAACCGCTGTGTGGCACATCGAGCAGGTGGTGGATAGCCGAACTGCCTGTAGATATACAGGCCAGCAGCGAATAAGCAGTTCTGTCGTGAATAAGCTGTTGCGGACCAAACTGCCAGGGAATGACAACACTCCTAAGCCCGTAAGGGCGCGTTGTCCGGTGTAGCGGCCGTCACACGTGAGGCCCAGGTCAAGAGCCTGGTGTACTAGGAGAAGGGAACTCTGAGTGCAAATCCACCTGCTGCCTTGTAGGTCATGTCCACCACGGGCAAATGATAAGGGAGAAAACCCTGACCGAAAATCCGGAGGGAGGAACCCGGAGGCAGATGATGGGTCAACTCACCCCATCTTCTGGCATTTCCTACGTCTTGGCGGAGGTTATAGATGTAGGGACCTTGTCCTTCCTCTGTGGCAAGCTCGTCGAGTGGAGAGGTGGAGTGTGCCGACTGGGCAGCGCACACTCTTCAACATTTGCCCCGGCAAAGCGAAGAGCCATGTCTTGGCGGGTCTCAGCAGTCACGTGTTCTAATTTCCTCCAGATTGGCGAAGAGAGGAGCGCCACGGGCGAGTCTGACGGCAGGAGCGGCTATTTAGCTGCACTGGTCGGCTACCGCCTGCCAAAGCCTGGCAGTCCTAGGGCAATAAGGTGCCGACCCGCCACATTTACTTTCTCCACTGGGTACAAGGAGATAGACAAGATGTCGAATGGTGAATGTAATGCATGTACCACGCAAAGAAAAAATACTTGCAGATTGCTGCCTGGAATATTCGGACAATGCTTCCAGGCGGACAACGCTGACATACGGCACGGCGAGATCAGAAGGAGTTTAATGATTGATCGTGAGCTGGAGAGGCTGCGGGTGGATATTGCCGCCCTACAGGAAACTCGGCTGGCTGGTTGTGTCTCAATACGAGAAGAAAGTTATATCTTTTTCTGAAAGGGACTAGAGGAGAATCAACCACGCTATCATTGTGTCGGCTTTGCTGTAAGGAATAGCCTTGTTGAGTCAATCTCTACTACTGTCGGCGTATCTGAGAGAATAATGGTACTACGCATTAACACAGGAGTCAGCAGAGCCTGCGTGATTTGCGCATATGCTTCTACACAGGGAGCTCCTTCAGAGAACAGGGGAGAGCTCTATGGAGCTCTCAGTGAAGTTTTAAGTACCGTTCATGAAGAGGAAAACTTGTACTTGCTGGGCGACTGCAACACAAGAGTTGGCTGCGACCACGAAAACTGGCCAGTATGCATCGGGCGCTTTGGCCGAGGAAATTTGAATGAGAGTGACCAGAGACTACTCGAACTCTGCTCAAATCATTCCCTCTCTGTAACGAACATGTTCTTCCACATGGAAGAACTCTGCAAAGTGTCTTGGCGTCATCCAAGGTCGGGACACTGGCATCAGATTGATTTTGTTATCACAAAACGTCGAGACCTCAACCTTTGTACAATCACTCGTTCATACCACAGCGCCGACTGCAATACTGATCACACCTTAGTACTCAGCAAGATCAGAGCAGCAGTAAAACGTTCACATAGAGCCAAGCATATACCACTTCCAAGAATCAATGTTAAGAAAATCAAGTGTCCAGAGAGAAGAGCTGCTTTTACTGAGCAGTTTGGGAGTTGTCTGGAGCGCTGTACCTTTGGCGGAACTGTTGATGAGCACTGGGGGAAGTTGAAAGTTGAAATCTATGACAGTACAGAAGTGATTTACGGCACAGAGAGGATAGCAAGAAAAGATTGGGTTGGGAAAATGCGGAGACACTTATGCCGCTGATAGAAGGGAAACGGCGGGCAATGCTCGACTATATAAAGGCTCCTACTCGCGCTTCTCAGGGCGCCTCAAGGAGGCGAGAGCGGCAGTGTTTCCATTTTATGTTCACGAATTTTCTTCTATCTAAATGCTTAACAGCGTGACGGAGAGACGGACCAACCGAGAGAGCGAGCAACCGCCAACAGCTGTGTATTATTATATAGTGGATAGCCGATGGCAGCGTATACTATTTTAAACAGGAGCCAAACATTGGGCCGCAATACAGTGCAGTTTGTAATGATGGTATTACCTGATCTTAGCATCTAATGTAGCTTTAGCATTGGGCTGTTTCCTGTGTACTATGTCCTTATGTGTACCTAATAAAGCATATTATCATTATTAGTTAGTTACCTATATATTCTTACTTACAAGATTCCTTCAAAGATCTCAGTACCACCCCTCAAACGGTGAAAGTACTCACCTGTTTTGTAAATACGTTGCCAATGTTGTACGAGTAGCCGATAATAGCACCGAGCATCACTGATCCTGCCGCCATGAACGATTTGTGTCGCATTATGAAAATGAAAGTGAGCATTGCCATCAAGCCGCATGTTGCTGAAGAGACGTAGTGTCATTGGCCAGGTATTGGCTTCCACGAATTCTTCTTTGATTTTCGAGAACTACAAAAAAATTAGTTACTATATAAGGGATTTATGAGTGGAGTATACCACTATCCTACTAATAACAACTAGAACCATCGATATAAACACGTCGGGCCATCCCAGAATGCGGCCCACCTTGTCCCACATCAGTAGCTAGCATATGGCGTACACAATACAAAAGACGGCGGAGGTGGACGCAAATGAATAGTAACCCCGCTCAGTCTGCCTATAGGCAACGCATGAAAGTGTTTCTGAGTCTGAGCACCATTTGCCCCGAACAGACGCTTCCCTGAAAGAGGTACGGACGGACGTACAGATCTACACACTACACAGACACCGAGAAAACTGGATCTCCTGGAGGATACTTCGAGTGCTATAATGATCTAAACAATCCATGTATCAAGTTTACAAGAGAAACCGAAATTGATGGGAAAATTAATTTTCTTGCTGTAACAATTGGAAAACATAATGGTTATCTAACTACTTCAGTATTTAATAAAAAATCATTCACAGGACTAGGTTTAAAATACGATTCTTTCATCTCAAACCGACACAGCATACTTTTCTCTTTTAACAGAAGCTCGCAGAGTTTAGCCTCTTTCACAAGTGAACTTTCAGATCGAGTGAATCGCTTCTGTGTCGCCAGAAGTTGATGCCCTTGAGCTCCGAGTATTTCCACGGATTAGATGCAGCACATTTCAAAATTTATCAGAACTGGTAGAACGCCGACTGAAACAAAAATCACTCCTGCGATAAGCTGCAGTTTTCCAACATTTTGTTCTTCTCAGTTTCTGTTTCCTCCAATATCAGTTGCATGAAGTAAAATCCTGAAGCTGAGAGCAAGACGGCAGTAAATAAAACGGAGAGACCATCAAATTTCCTGAGTTTCCTGTTTCGTGACGTTTCTGATGCACACCTGTAGGACCTTTTTGACGAAGAACATCATTTTGGCAAAGCCTTAGCAATCAGTGTAGTGCAGAACGAATGCAAAGCGGCTGAACAGTTCTTGTACAAGCATCCCTTTCTGAAGAAGCTGCTCGTGTTCGCCATAATTTATGCCACTGACGGTGCTGTAGTTCCACTGACCAGCCAGCAGCATTACGACAGCCATTTGTACCACTGAAAAGTACAGGAGCCAGAAGAGTCTCAGCTACACTTCTTTTTCTGTTACGTCGCAATACAGCTACAGGGTGCCGTATAGCTTCATAGCGAACTCTAGGAAGGTCACGTGCATCACGTTTGATGCTGCCATGAACGGTGTGGAACTTCTGCCTGGATATACCTTAGTACAGGAATGATAAAACACTGCGACTTCTAGTGATTCTTGCCTCCCTGCATCTGACCAGCCCCTGGAGATGTCCTAGCGATGGAATGATAAAACGGAGTGACTTCGAGGGATTGTGACCACCCTGCTATAGCCCGCGAAAATTTTTCATTAAGTAACTCAGACATTTTAACTGCGAGCAAAGTTCATGAACTTCGAATTTGGTCTCGACGCTGGCTATTTCTTCTGTTCATCATCCTTTTCAATAGTTCAAATTCAAAATTTAAGTCGAAATGAAGACCTCCAGCGATGTATTCACTGCATGCAAGATAACAACAGATGATTTTTATTCTGGCTTGATATCAGTAAGCTTAAGATAGACTACATTAAAAGCAATGAAACACACAGCCTCAGCACACTGCGAGCAGCATTATAGGAGTCGTAGAAACTGTCCATCTGGCGATCTATTTGCTTACACGATCGATTCACTGCGTCTTATGTTTGCGTTTGTAACTCATAGTCTGCTGTACTATAGCTCTTAACTCATATATATTAAAAGTGTAACTTGCTTACTTCAACCCGAAACAATTCTATTTCCAGGGCTGAGAGACCGTGTTTAGTGTGTTACATTGATCATGATGAACTTTTATAACTGGCCCTCCTTCACAACTATATAACTGGTTGATATTGAATGTACCATTTTATGGCATTAACTAAATATTTTTCTGTGTGTTCCTGTTGATAATAGCATCTAGTTCAGTTCTCACATGCATCGTGTCGTTTTTCTCTGTGAAAAGTTCCCTTAATTTTCCATAGCCAGAGCAAAAATTTTGTTATTTCTGAACACATTTTCAATAAGTAAAAAAACATATACTGGCTGTGATAAGCTACAAGCGACATAAATATAAACAATGTGTAAGGGCAGAGTTGCCTTAAGCCCCGTCCAGACTACCGCACATATGAGCGAAAAACGCCTGTGCGATTTCGCAGAACCCAGCGCAAATCTCGCAGCAGCGTCCACACTGTCGCACGGAGCATTGCAGCGACGCTTGACTATTGAGCGCAAATGTTCAGCAATACTTTGATACTCACGCTTTATGGTTCAAAGAAGCCACAGTTTTTGTGGCTTCTCGTATCGACACAACTATGAATAAGCAATGATTCTTAATGCAGATACTGCATTCATGCATTCTTCAGCAAAACGTGAACTGCCAACTGAGCTTGGGTTGACATCTTCACACTTTTCTTTACCACTCGGGATTGCTTTCGAGGTTGTCAAGTAAATAAATTTTATAGGTGGGGTTTCTCAACAATTTAAGTTCTCCATACATAGTGTAAAGTGTTCGGAAATTTAATTTTTGGTGTTAAGCACAACTGCGTAACCACGTAACGTCGATAAACTGTTTACCGTCAACTCCGTTTCCGACACAAGTGTCGCTAGTGCAGTGAAGTTTCGTATTCCTCGTCATATTAATTTTGCAGTGAATAAGAACTCAGATTTTCAGAAGTTGCAGAGCAATCAGTCCACAATTGGTCATTTCTGGCCTCCCATGCCTCCTCAAAAATGTGCCAGTGGCGAAAGTTCGACCCAACTTTTTTTTAATGCCTTCATCATATGGAATTGGAAATGCATGGTAGAGCCGTGAAAGAGAAATGTACACAGACATCTCCTTAGGGCCTAGACTAACTTAGTGGGATAGAAATAAGAATGCAAACGCATATCTTTTAATCAAGTTTATGCTTACAGCGATATAGAGTGCCTTCTATTGGGACATCGTTGTCAACTTGACTTTGCTTTGCGAAGCGTTTAAGGAAACGTTAGATTGGGCCCTGAAATTAAGCCATCAAGGCTTGACTTGTTCCAAAATTCAGTCAGAAGCTTTGGCACATCCACATTGTATTGTATTACAAGGGAAGCAACGATATTGCATTGAACCGGCCAAGATTATTTTTTGAACAGCAGGATTGAGCTTCTAGAAGTTTTAGGGTAGGGTAAATCCCCCAATCGGGACAAAGGGACCAATGGGGACGCACTAGCTAGAAAACACTTCCTGGGCAAAATTTTGTATGCCAATGTGATGTACAAATGGTGCAATTTGTGTATGGATGTTCAAACTTTAATTTGCACTATCTGTATGCAAGCAATATTGGCATGCACAATTTTGCCCAGGAAGTGTTTTTTTAGCTAGTGCGCCTCCTTTGGTCCCTGCATCCCCATTGGGGGTTTTACCCTACTAAGATAGGGCAAGCCCCTGAAACTCTGTTTAACTGATCAAAGCCACCGCAACTACGTAAATTTAATAGAAGGGATCAAGCTTAGAAACTTTAATTTAGGCACCCAATCGAACATGCATTAAGCCCGTCCGAATCGAGCTCTTAAGTGCTCGAGTTTAACTGACTCAAGTTCCTTAGACTCTGCTATGTTCTGTCCGACGGAACGTTTTTGCTATATTTCTTTGCAGGGGGGGGAGCGGACACACGATTGTGTTTGCGAACACACTAGGGCGATTTGCTAGTATGGTGCACTGAGAGAAGTGACGCTGTCATTTGACTGCTTTCATCTGATGATAGGCATGCTTCTATTGTATACGTGCAAGGTTACTTGGTGGCTGTGGCTCTTCAATCGAAATGACACATGACAGTTGGGGACGAAAAGCGTTAATGAAGAAAGGAGCCCAAGCCGATATTAAAACCCCGTGTTGGTTAAAGTGACCCACTAATGGGTATCCACTCTGAAACTGCTGTAGAGTCTTAGCGCAAGTGACGTGGCACAGTTGGCTACATACATATAGTGAAAAAGTATCAGTAAATTCAACTTTACCGCACACACCACAAGAAAATCTACATGCATGGCGTTCGTGCTTCACCCTGATGCCTGCTAGGCCTTAAAGGAATGTACAGCTGCAGATCGCCAAAGCTTTCGCATCAGAAACAAATAACTCGTGTGAAACTGCGACACATTCCCTGACAATCCCCGTTTCTCGCGAGCGTCAACACTCCGTACAAGAGTGTGAACAATCGAAATTCTGACACCGCAAGCTAGTCATCGTAATATTTTGCCTACGTGACTAGGAGGCAATCCTAGATACCAGGGCCAGGATATGTTTAAAAGTTCGCCAAGTATGCGTAAAG
This sequence comes from Parhyale hawaiensis, assembly GCA_001587735.2. NCBI lineage: Eukaryota > Metazoa > Arthropoda > Malacostraca > Amphipoda > Hyalidae > Parhyale > Parhyale hawaiensis. Next base: position 1,519,247 of record LQNS02277219.1, read on the forward strand.
TTACGGCTCAATTTCAAACGTAATTGACTACGTTTACGTTTCTCGGTGTCAATCGTACGTTGAGATGTTCAGAACAGTTTTACGTGAACGTAAAGGCTTCTACGAGTGCATGCTGAAAAATTGCCGTGAGGCTCTCTTAGCCAATAGGAAAGCGCGTTACAAATGCAGGTAGAGCGCGCTAGTTAAACATTGGAGCAACAGCTGATCGGTGTCTGCGTGCGAGAAACTCATGTTGATACTCTTGTTTCAGCTCTGTCTGTCGTTCCTTGGGCTTTAACATAATAAATGGATAACTTTATTCCACCCAATAATAATAAAAACTCCAAACTTAGCGATGAAGAACTATATGCTACAATTTATTACAAGGGAAATAATCCCAGCTGCAGCAGTTCACATTCTGAATGGATTGTGCCAGTTTTCATGCAACAGTATAACTTATGATATCGATGTCACACGCTAGTCAAAAGAACGAGTATCGTCATCTTTTCGTCCGAATATATTAATGAGCCCTTTTAGATATAAATAGCACACACTTGCTACAATTCCGAATTACAAATCTCTCCAGATTAATGATAAGTCGGAAAGCAACTAACGGCACTTGTGGAGTAATCTGAACTGACAGTAAACATTTTTTACACCATTTGTTGGCAATATCAAAGCTGTGTTTAGAAGAGTTCAACAAAACTTTCGGACGAAAAAATGACGATGCTCGTTCTTTTGACTTGCGTGTGTCATCGCCATATAAGTAACATTCTTAAAGCTAATGCAAGGGACAAGATTTACCATTATATTCTGGATTAACACCAGTTGGGAGTCGGTTTTAACCCGATAGAAACTAATGAAGTAACACAGTTCTGGATAATATGTATTCTTGTTCCGCAGTTTTCATCTCACATATGATAAACATTCATAAAAATTTAGAGCTAAAAAATTACATATTACAGTTTGAAATACAGTGCGCATTTTATACGGTATAACTGTGTTTTCACTTCACCGTGTTCGAATACTTTGTGCTGTCCCTGCTAACACAACTGTAGGTCAACCAATAGTTTTGATAAAATATTTACAGTCATATGCGCTGGCTTGGCAAGTATCAGTAGTGCAGCATCTTGTGCCTTTTCAATTTTTAGTGAACTTTGTCTCAAGCAGCGGTGTTCGTTTTTGTTGTTTGCGCAGGCACAGCAACACATTCGAACGTTGTGAAGTGAAACCACAGGACGAAAGTCTATTGTCTGTAACGGGCGTGCCATTTACGTAACAGCTGCCTGTCTTGACAGGCAGCTGCAGCAAGTGCTTTGATGAGAATTACTCATAAATTGCTGGTAAATGAAGGTAATTGCGCAGTCTGTGTTTATAATTGTTAAAGTCTCTTTTTAGCGTATACCAGACGGTTATCATTTTTAGAAATGCAAAAAGGCATTAAGTGAAGCATTATGGACTATATATGAATACCCTGAAGCATTGAATTTGTTCATTCTGTCGTCTGATGAAATACCTGTAGGCTGAGGGTTGTAGGGGCACCGAACACACTGCTATTATTATGAATCCAACTTCAATTGAGTTAAAAGTTCAAAATAATGCAATATTGTTGTCTTTATTAATTATTTCATTGCTATTTTAGTTAAACAGCTGTTAACTTAGTGGCATTTACGACTGCTCCTACCAACCTTAAAGTTAGGAGCACATTTAAGATTAAATTCAGGTAAGGGAACGTTCTAAATATTTTAAGCATTCGGTCACTACTTCTTAAGTGCACGTAAGCGGTGTTACGGCAACAGCTGTGCTGTTGAACATCCCGGCCCAGAGCTTGCAAGAGCGGCACTCTAACGTCGTACCCTTGCAATATCTATTTTTCATGGTTTCTGTTTTAGAATATGTAGTCATATATTCATGCCACGCTGTGCGTCTTCGGATAAATGACTTTTTTTTTCTTGTAGGAATATAGCAGGACAAAGAAGCTTGTAGTAGTAAAATAACACAGCTTGGTGTTAATGGGGGTTTGTGTGTACGAAGGTAATAAGTGTCCATTAAACAATAAGAACATAGCAGTGTGAAGTGTTTCCATAGAATATGAATGAAAATGTCCATCAAATGCCTATTAACCATGCAACAGGATAATTTTTTATAGCTCAAGTCAATGTCAGTACGTCAAAGTAATATTAATGACAGGGCATCAGACGCCCTTTTACGCATGTAATTCGACGAGGCAGCAGAACCAGTATGTTTCAGCAGCTAATGCACTGATTTCACCGCTGTGTCGCCCGTGCATCAGCCGATAAGATACTATATGCATTAGCGTATATATACACGTATCCAATCTAACTCATGTTGATGATACTGAGATGCTGTTCCCTGAGGCGGCTATGTCATTTCCCAGCAGTATTTCCTTCATCTGTAGCAGGACGATCACGTAGGCCACGATAGAGTTCAGAACCTGGAAAAGTATCACAGTCACAGCTAAACAGGTGAAAGTACATCAAACGTCTTCTTTTTGCGACCTCTTGATATTACACGCCATAAATTAAGGCTCGTGCTCCCAAAAATAAAAATGTGGAATTTTCGGTGATATCATATTCGTTGTGCTCGCTGATGATATTCGTTTTAATAAATAAAAAAACGTTTCACCGGCCAGTTCGTTCCTTATTTTCTTCTTCCATTTATTATTAGAAATAACGTTACGCAGGGCATCCGCCATGCAATGCTCAATTCTTTAGTCAGTATTAGAAAAGAGAAAATTTGCATTCTTTGGAAAGTGATTCTGATGGCAGAAACTTCAACAGTAGGTTACGTTATCTACACAACTTTTGTTATGCTGTGTTACATGCTTTAAACGCCCGAAACGATGATGTTCTCGGTGCATTCAAGCAAATATGGTTATTTGAATAATTTGTTATGTAATTTTACAATATAATTCATCAATGTACGCGTCTTTTGCAGTGAGGACGAGGTTTAGGTCTTGCACATTTTATAGATACTAGCTGGACCCGTGAAACTTTCACGGCTTTGCAAGGCCTTTCAGACAGACCTGTGAAACTTTCATATTTTAGCATGGAGACACCACACTTGTTCTTCAACACTGGGACTCGATGTGTGATACATTACGTCCATCCTCATGGTTGATAATCAGTACTATATAATAATTCACGTCGTGTTTT
>LQNS02277219.1:1571630-1587901 GCA_001587735.2 Parhyale hawaiensis
GCTGTACGGAACATTTCTGCATCTGGCTAACTTCTCGTTCTGTCTCTGTATTTGGCATGGGATTCTCTTTACTGGTGAAGCTAAAACTAAATCTCTACTAGCGTTAGCTTTGTGCGTGGGGGAAATTACAGCAAGCGTTGCCCTCGCTGTTCTATTCTTGCGAAGCAAAGGAGTGGGAGGAATAATGTTCTTTATTAGAAAACACAGCAAACCACAGCAGGGTCACTCGGGAAATTCTTCGATTTTGCAACAAATTGATCTCATTTCAATTATATACATCGTTACTACTTTTACTGCGATGATCTGCCAAGGTACCGAGTTCCTACGTAGTTCGAATGAAAGTGTCTCGACGAAAATCATGAGAACATACTGTGGCACATTTCTTGGAAGCATATCCGTCATCCAATTCATCCACTTTCGCATGAGTTTGATCAACGGCGTTAACGTATTGCGAGGGTTGGGCGTCCGACTGCTTCATGCGTCTCAGCTGAAACTCAACTCGTCTCACAAAGAACTGCTTCTCGAAGAAGCCAACCGCTACGAAGTGCTTGTGGTGGAGGTAAAATTAGAAAAGAAAAAACAAGGTTCTCGTCTTGCATGCAAGGAACACTCACTATAGCGTATTTTAATGAAAAATTTCAAAATTTTTGTTCATAGTGTAAACGAAGTTAGCCAGGAGCTGGGATATACACAGTGTAGTTTACTGGTTTCGTGAAGGTCACTGGCAGCAAAAGTGTGGTGTATCTGGAAACTTAAGTTAGATTAGATAGGCGGCAGTAGACGGACCAACAGGGACGTTTCCAGAGAGACACCGGGACTTACACCCCGGCCCTCTATGAGCTATTTCCATTATGTTTGCATGATATAAATGACTGAGGAAAAAAGAAGACTAAGAAGGGAAAATCTCAGCTATGAGTTAGTCATGCATGCACGAAAGTGCAATTTACAGCCACTGGTGTGCGGAGCTTAAGAGATTGTAATTCCTGGAGGACGTGTTCTTAGCTGTGGAGGATGCCTTTCCCAATGTTTGTCAAATCGATCTTAAACGCGTTGCCTGTCTCCGCACTGACAACGTCGGAAGATAATCGATTCCAAATATTCACTATGAAATTTACTATGTATGTATGTACGTAGTATGTACTATGCATTTACTACGGCATCATTCTTGCACTAGAACAATAACAGATATAGTCGTAAGAGTAAGTTAATTGAGCACCTTCTCTTTACTGACGTTATCGAAAGAAAGCTGCGTCATGCACTGCTCGATTCTTAAATTTAGGGCGATGCGGCTTTCTCGGGATATTCTGACAGCATTTTCAAAATGAGGTTCAAAGCTTAATTTGCCACGTTTTGCTTTTTTCTAAAGGAAAGATATAGATTATTCAGTTTGGTTTTCCAAAAATACTATTCAATGTGAAAATATTTTCGTGCATGTGCAAATTCTCCTTAGCGAAATGGTTAGCTAGTAATTTATAAGGGTTTCTATACAACTCGGCTAGGGTATGAAACTGAACTTTTTCATGATAAGTTTGTTATGGGCATAATAATATGTGAGTATGTACATATCTTACAGTTTTAGTGGTGCATCTTGGTCTGAGAGGCACAACACTGTTAAGGAACCACTTACAAGTAGTTCGAAATTGTAGTTAATATAGTCCTAATATCTTGAGCACTAGTGTTGCAGATATAAAAGTTGGAATGTGGTTAATTTTCATGTTCTAATCCCAGCGCCATTCTATGAAGTTAGTCATCCTATTGCGATTTTGTCTAGTTGAAGCTTCCTTCGAACGTCATTTTGAAGTATGAGTGGAGGAAAATATTAGTAATGGATAATATTTTGTCGAGCTCTCTTACAGAAAAGAAATATTACATGTTGACGTTTCCACAAGTTGAAACTTTTGTCTGTTAGGTTCGTAGCAGTTGTACTTTAAGCGTGAACTGAGTTAGAGCAAGCTTGTGAAGCTGCAATAATCTCCAGGAGAAATGGATGAGTACCACATTTAGTTACACCCTGACTTCACTTGAAATTTAGGCTTGATAAAATTTATGTTGTGAAATATGTCGCAAGAGCGCTGCGTTTTAGGCAGGCAGCGCCAGTAAATGCTGCATATGTTACCAATACGATGGATTTACGCCGCACACTTGACTGTAAAGGTGAAAGAAAAATCAAATTGTCCGAGCATCCCAACTAAGAAATTCACGTGCACTGAGCAGCCAAAATGGACTGCGGAATGCCGCAGCTCATGGTTCCATGCGGGCATGCTCTGTGATGACTGCCACCCCTCAACCGTTCCCATTTGAGATTAGGTCAGTGCGCTCAGTATGTTACTGGAACTCTTCATTGGTTGATCCTCTTCTGGAAGCTGAAACAACCTAGGCCCCCTAGAACTCCTTCTAGGACGCCTTGAAATAACTTGATGTAACAGCTACACTAGAATCACAAAATTTACTGGCGGGTCGATCATGACTACTGAAGTAGGTGCTTGACAGGTCCATGCCGGGACAATTCTAATGCCTTCGTGATCTTACGGATGACTGCTGACGCAGCTATTTTCTTACTGTTACGCCTGAAGACACCTGGTATGCAGTTTAACTGATGAAATAATTGTGCACCCCTCCACTGTAGCAGCCACCCATCGCCATTGATCGAATCCTAATTTGGCTCGAGATTATTAGCTTGCATTCGATTTATTTGGTTATGAGAACCCGGAGCTACATATATTATCAGAAACCATATTTGTGCAAAGGAGTTTGTCAATGGACTTCGAGAGAAAATTACAGCCGTAAAACTGATAGTGAGCTATCGGTGTTGTACAGCCAATCAAAGGTACCGTGAATATATAGATTTAGATAATATCTAGAGCACTCTAAGAGCGCATACCTCCGCCAAGTTAGGCAACGGTAACCAAAAATTCAAAGTTAGCTCTGAAACCATGATTTCTTTTGTATCTACTCTAAAATTTAATCAGTTGGGCCATTTCATAATATTAACAGCCTCTGCAATTTTTATGAAGCTCCTTTTATAACTGCTTGAGTTTTGCTTGTAACAAACATTATGACAAACACAACTCAAACATAGAAATGAATCAAGCAATCTGCACCAAAATTTAAACATTTTTGTCTTCTAACATTATTTACAACTCCTATAAATTTCATAAAGGTCCATCCAAAACTTTTTGAGTTATTGCGCTAATACAAATAAAATCAAACACTGCAGTAAACATACTAACGAACAAACAGATCACCACAAAAATTCGGTCATTTACTCATTTTGATATACCTAACAACTCATATAAATTTCATAAAAATTCGTTGATAACTTTTTGAGTTATGGAATTGAGAAAAATCTGAAAGACAAACAAACAAACAAACGGATAGACGGATCTTCACCAAAAGTTATTCATCTGTTTCTCCTAACGTACTTAAGAATCTCTGTAAATTTTGTCAAAATCAATCAATATTTTTTTAGTTTTTTTGGTGACAGACAGAAAGAGAAACCCGCCGAAAACATAACTTTGGCGGAGGTAATTACCATCCCACTGACAAATAAATCGAAAGGACTTAAAGAGAATACCACACCGGTGCCGATATGATACGTGCCTTACATCATATTCAGCTACAGTATGCGTCCAAATAATTAAGTTGAGATAGACACTATTCTAGCTGAACCGAATCTAGCCAAACCTATTTTTAACCAACCTAACATATACTTTGCGATAAGTAACCCGCAATATCGGGACTCAAACCAGATTACGATTGAGAATAACAACTTGTTGACGCTTTATTCACCTGTGCAGCTAACGAAGCTGAAGGAAGAGCTGGTACACTCCAACGCCTGGTCCATCTCTGCTCACATCTTCAGCAACGTGTGTTTGTTGGCCCTGTTCATCTTCTCTTGTCTGCTGCATTACGATGTATCCCTGGCGGTCGGCATCGTGCTGCTTATTGTCTACTTTTATTTCTTGTACAGCACAGGCGACGTCTTCACTCGTAAGGTAAACTTGCTTCAACTTTTTCCTCCTCCGTTTGTTGAGCACTCGTGAACGAACTGACAGGTGATACTGTTTTTGGTTGAAGATTTAAGTGTATATACATACTATATTTGTCTTTCCACCTAAAAATAGATAGAACGAGTTGAGCAATGTTCATAATTTTTTGCTTGGAGTGCTGTGGGCTTACCTAGATGAGACCCATACCAAAAACCTATGATTAACTGACCATTGAAAATGACGGCGTTGAATTTGCCACCACCGTTAGTAATGGTCTTACACCACGAGGCGTTCTACTGTTGATATATTTTTGGAATATTATAGGGCACAACCACAGCGCAGGCGCCGTCTTTACTCGCAAAATGATAATCATTCATCAACTTTTCCCAATTCGGTTGTTGAAATATTTTCGTTAAATTGTGGGGTTACGTAAAACAATCAAAATCGCTCCCTAATAAGAACTTAGTACATCGCAATAAGGTTACAATGGGGTTTAAGTACCGCAGATATTGAGAACAATGAGATATTTCCGTTCGGCTCATGCAGTTATCGAGATGATCTAATCGGCTTGGTTTCAACTTGTTCGGAATTTCAGCTGTGAACGTTGGATCCGCAGCACTTCATCAAGCTTCAGGCGTCAATTGAAGCCCATCACGTTCAGATGGGTTTGCTTTCGCTCGTTTCGAATGCAATCGGCTTGTGACGATATCATGGAATGGAAATTGCAAAGGCGAATTCAGCGTTCACGACCGCAAGTTGGGATAAGTTAGAGCAAAGTAGATTAAATCATTTAGATGAACGTGCACCAGTCGAACACTCCCATATTTTCCTTAGATGGTAATGAAGCGTTAGATGGAGAGTTTTAGTCACTTTTCTTACATGGGTAACTCCTCTGTCTACTCCATTTGCAAGCATATCTTCCGTGGCAGGTTGCTAACTTAACTGCTCTGTTTAACAAATTCATACACACGTTTGCTTAAGTACGTTTTCAACTTCTCTCTTTTCTCTCGTTGTCTTCAGGTGGAGGAGCTCCGGGAAAAGTTTAGCGAAGTCTGCCTGAAGATCAAGACTCACCCCATTTTAGTAGAGCAAGTAAGAAACGCATAGTCTGTCACCGAACAGTTCCCCTTGCTCAGTAGCTGATACTCTATGCATGTTCCGTGCGCTGAGGGGCAATACAGAAAGTTCACGAAAATGTAGCGAATAACGACTTCGTTTCATCCGATGAACAAATTGAGTTCAGTGAGTGGCCCATTCTCCGTTTTAAATGATCGACTAAGGCAACAAAATTGACAAGTCGCGCGTTGCTTTATAGTAATGTGTCTATTAAACGTCTTAAATCTTTTCCACGGTCGTAGCTGATGGGGTCCGAAGACAATAGCAAATAATCGCCAGCTTCCTTGAAAGAATTAGAAGTTGATTCGGGTGCGTATGATAAACTGGAGTTGATAAATCAGATGTGGCTTACCTGGTCAAAGCACAAAAATTGTAGTACGCACTAGATAATAATATTTGGAGGACCAAATTGGTATGTTCTAAAAAGAAGACGACGTGCCATTTTTGATCCAGCGGCTACATGGAAACATTCTCTGATCCTGTGATGGAGTTCGGGCCATCCAATCCCAGGCCACGTGTGCACCGCCCGTTTTCGCAAGCTGTAGAACACAGGCCCCGTAATCTCAGGAGAGCCACCTGGACCACGAGACTGGTAGTAGTGCGGCAAAGGAGGAGTGTCAGGGACAGTCTGCAGCAAAGGGTCTAGTTACGCTAGTATACGCTTGAATACAACCAGATTGCTCCATGTTCATCAGCTCCTCCTGAGGCAGGTAAAGATCCCTAGACCCAAAACCGGGAACGAGCAAACTTCCCTTCAACATTCATTGTTGAATGAGGGCAACAAGCACAGTAAATTGCATCCATATTGTCACCTGGTCGCCAGCATGAGCTCCTCAAGAGATAGATTTGGCACCTTGCTGTGCATTATCTTACAAGCATACATAATTATATATCTCTCTTTTCGCCTTTGCAGTGAGTAGAGAGAGAGACGCAGCAGCCTCTCCCAATAGTGATGACGTTGGAGCCTCCTTATCCTTATGATTGTTCATATCAATATTTTAAATATCTTATTAGTAATACTAGTTATGACTGTCGAATAGAACATAGTATCTACTACTTCCTGACTTAGTCTGACTAGACACAACAGCTAATTTTAATAAGCGATCAAAAAGCCCTCAGAGAAGCTGGCTCCGCACTGACGCACCTTCTTTGCCTACACCTACTTCTCTGCATAGACAGGAGTTGTTCGTAATACCTGCTGCTGCCCAATGCTTGACCAAACCTCCCCGCCACCATAATACATGTTTAGTACAATCGAAAACGATGAAGATTGATAGAATACAAAACCAGTTCCAAAATATCACACCTAAACCTGACAATTGTCTCCACTATAGGCTACCGGTGTTCAGTAGCAAAGCTGCCAGTGTGGCTCGAAAGAGAAACTTATTGGAACTAATCCACTAAATACTAGAACCGATGACGTTGAGAGAAGTCTACTAAGAATGCTACCGACGTCGTCTGAGGGAGGTGACTGCGCTATTTAGTCCATTCAATATTCGAAATGCCGCCATTGCGAGGACTCAGCTAAGAGATTCTGCTTTTCGGTCAACCTAGGCAGCTTCTCGAGTTCTGACAATATCATTTCATTAATCTGTACGCTTGTAAGAAAATAGTAGTTTTGAGAAAAAATTGTCAGATATTCGGTTGAGAATAGTGAAATAATAGAAATCGTAATGAATTAAAAATTTGGAGCGGACCATTACATAGCACTAGTGTACCCGCATTTATAATTTGTTGTTCAAACCTAGTCGCCACATACTATAAGTGCAGCGATATCGATAAAATCAAAAGTATCCAATGCAAAGCAACACAGTTGATACCTCAGCTGCGAAACAAGCCTTAGAAATGTCGTCTACAGGAAGTGGAACTCATCTTTCTGAACAAAGACTACTGAGGAGTAACTAATAGGAACACTCAAGTATTTGAATAGATTCAACGACGATATACATAACTACTCTCAGCCAGCAGATCTTTCTGTATTTCATAGTGAACATTTGGAATAGTCTCCCCTCTGAAGTTGTCGATGCGTGAGTTTATTTTTTTTCTCTTCTTCTTACATTCCAGAGAAGTCTCCATGAATCTGACATCATGCATGGTATTATAGTTGGTGTAAACTCAAATTCGCCAGCATGCATGGCTGATATATGAATGATTTCTTTTTCAAGGGGAGAGAAAAAAAGTACCTACCAACATTTTCAGGGTGCGAATTAGAGAAACAGACAAATATTAGCTTTCTATGTGGTTTAGGAAATGAAATTTGTATTCTGTCTTCAATAGATGAAGCAGATACAAGGCAGGCTTCAGAAGTTGGCTCCTCTCACAGTACACAGAGCTTACACCCTCAGCCTGGGCTCTCTACTCACGGTGAGCATTTTACTTTTCACGTTTGTTTAGAGTTAGCTTATTAACCTATAGCTTGGAGAGCTGTAGCCGAGGCTCATATTTAGATTATTATCGATAGATGGCAGCTATATTGCACAGAGCGATCATCACTCTTGCATTGCATTCTTAAAGCTCCGGCTAACTTTTCATCAAAAAGCACTGACGTCGTATTTGTATGAACGATCCATAGTCTTACCTTTCATAATTAAATCGTAAACAATGCAAGCAATGTTCCATTTAGCTGTCATATGCATCCAAAAATTACTCTATGCTGAGCTGAGTGGCAACAGTAACAAGTTTCTAATGTAAATAATATGTTAATCACGCATTCACATCCATGTATCTTGAATCTATATACAATTAAGTACGTATTTTTATAGACTGAACTTGTATACTTCACAAAGCATGTACTGTATCATAAAATTGGAATTATAATTGAACGAGATACGAATATTTGTTATGTCGAAGATTTCTTAAAATAATGATACACTTCAAAATTATCGGACCACATTGAGCAGATTTCGTAAAACTTGCTCTTAAGTATCACTCAGTTTGAGAATAAGTCGCTGGAAAGTGTCGCCATAGTTACGAAGATAGAAATCTATTCTATTTTTTCCTGTCTCTTACTGACCGTAGCCTAAGTGCCCTCCGCAGATAAGGAAAGGTTCAAACTACGATTAGGTGAACCACTTCCTTTTCACATAAACCTAATTGTGAATATTGAAAAGACCCACTCTAGCTCACGAGTTTGCTTGTAAGGTTCAGCTGATACAAATTCCAATTCCAGTGATGACAGAAATATTTAGGAAAGCCTTACACGCACAAGCACCAGTCATTACTTTTAAGGAGAGCGATTTAGGGCGAGCACCTACGGTATGTATGTTTGTGGTAGCAATCTTCACTCGCATAGTGTTACTGCCTGTGCTTAGAAGGAAAATATAGTCGAAGTGACGTCCGAAGTCAGAGTTTCACGCACCCTGCCCACAGCTGTTACCGCTGCCCTCAGAAACGGAGGAATTTGACTTAGCCACCCACTTTTGCCGAATTCAATTATGGAGAGGAGCGGTTCAGAAGCACCAAGCTGATGAGGCAAGAGCCCTCTGCTGCTACAGTGTTATACGCTTGGGAACCAAACGCATCAATGTATAGAAAAGTGGCGATCTTCTTAATCAGACTTAAGATTGCTTGAGATATCACGTGGGGGGTTCTGTTTCTTTTTCTCTCTTTTCTTGAAAAATATGCCGGGAGATGTCTCGGGTTCAGTTGCAAGCCGCCTGGGAGTTAACCATAGTATGCGTATTGATTGTGTTCAATTTGATGCGATCACATACCTTGAAATGTCCTTCAAAAGTGTGTAGCACCGGGCTCACGATTTCAACTTGCTGGAAACGTCTCCATGCTTAACGTAAATCTCTTTGACCTCGTTGCTACAAAAACTGCTCTCACAAGACTTTTTGTTTGTATACTCATAGCAAATGCTTTTTACTGGTCAAAATAAAAACAACTACCTACGTGTTGACCTTCAAATATCAATCAAGTGCTGGAAACATTTCAGACTCCCTAGTGAAATTTATCAGGAATTCCGCAGATGGCAACGACGGAGCGGTTTTGTGAATCAAACGCTGGTGCTATAGTACCCGTACCCTCATATTTGCCGGTGACCTCGTTTCTAAATCACTTCGCTAACTGAAAGGAAATAATAATGTGCCGTTTCGCGGTAAATTTTTACAGAAGGCCAATAAGCGCACAGCAAATTCACTATTAGATTTTGATAGCAGTCTATTAGCAAGGTGCAGTGATACTCATATATATCAGTCGGAAATGCATAGTTTTTGAGATATATGACTTTGAGGTTTCTATTGTTTTTCATTGGGAGAAAAAAGCCGGCGTTGTTAGAGAATTGCTAGCGACCCCATCGGAACTTTATTTACCCAACATAACCTAACCCTATCTAACCTAACCCATCCCAACCTAACTTAACCCAACTTAACCTAAACTAACCCAAACTAACCTAACCTAATCCAACCTAACCTTCAAGTTGGTTTGATTAGGTTAGTTTGAGTTAGGTTAGGTTGGGTTAGGTAAGGTTAGATAGAAAAGTGCGAAAAACGCTTGTGCGATTTTGCAGAACTCAGTGAAAATCTCTCAGACGTGTCCACACTGTTGCACGGTTCATTGTGGCTCTCAGCAACGCTTGACAATTTATTAAGCGTAGATGTCCAGCAGAACTCAGTTGCTCACGCACCTTGAGCCCTACCAACTGCAATTTTTGTGACTATTAATAACTTATTTCACTTCTAGTATCAACACAACTATAAATAAGCACTGATTCTAAATGCAGATACTACTTTTATGCTTTCTTCAGCAATACGCATGCCAACTGAGCTTGGATTGACATTTTTATACTTTTCTTTACCACTTTGTATTGTTTTCGAGGTTGTCAAGTGAATAAATTTTTATGTGGGGTTTCTCGACAATTTATGTGCCCTATGCTTAGTGCAAAGTGTTCAGACATTTTATTTTGTCTCTTAAACACAACTGTGGAACCACAAAACGTCGATAAAATGTTTACCGTCGACTCAGTTCTCGACACAAGTGTCACTACTGCAGTCAAGTTCCATATTTCTCGTCAAATTTGCAGTGAATTAGAACTCAGAGAAGCTTAAGGCTTTTAATGTGTCTATAATTAAAGAAGCAAGACAGTCTTATGGAACATCTATTTATTCGTTTTGCGTGAGAGGAACAAAATATTACAAGGTGAACCTGTCTTGGCCGCAGCCTAAATTACGCGAAAATATCCAGCAAGATGAACGCTCGCGAAAACGCTCAAAGCTGCGATTTGAGGACGAAAATTCGCAGCGATCGGCGAAATCGCCATAGTGTGGACAGATTTTAGTCTGGATGGGGCCTAAGGTAGAGTTGGGTTAGATGCAGTTATGTTGGGTTAATAAAGTTCCTATGGGGTCGTTAGCAAGCCTATAACGACGCCGGCTATTTTCTCACATAGAAGAACAATGGGAACTTCAAAGTCATATATCTCAAAAACTATGCATTTCTGACTGATATATATGGGTATCACTGCACTTCTCCTATAGATTACTATCGATATATAACAAGGTATTAGCTGGGCGCCATATTGGATTTTTGTAAAAATTTACCCGTTCCGCTACCCCACAAAAAAAAAAAAATTGGGTTATGTGATACCGTACATCCTTATTTTTAGAAGTCCAATTTAACCAACCCTACATCCTTTTACCAGGCATGCTCGTTACCATACGGCACAAATTTGCATTGAGATTCTGCTTCAAATTTTGAATACTTAAAATAATTCGAGTGATAAGCTGTGCCTCGTGCGTTTATTTGTGCTGTGTCACTTTGTGTACTTAATAAGTGTATTTATTTATTTTAATTTTTCATTTCAGGTTTTCAATTCAGTGGTTGCCTACGTCATCATCTTGCTGCAGATGAAGGATGTCCTGGCGGACACAACTATGCAGTTCAACGGCGGGAACTTCGTGGACGCTGAAATGGGGGATTAGCTGCATGTTTTATTGTGCAATTAAGCGATATAGTAGCCCCATTCACACTCTAACCAATTCTATATGTCGTCTGTGCAATTTATATTGTTACAGCGCTATTAAAACTAACCCTTCATGCAGCTTTGAGAAGCAGGAAAAGATTTTATTGTGTAACAAAAAGTAGATTATATTAAATAAGTTAGTTATTTAGGCACTGTAAGATAAATAATAAAAGAAGTTTAATTTCATAGATATTGATCGACGCACACAAGCTTAATCCAAACTACAGCAGTAACAAAGAATGTTTTACTCGTACAATCATTCCTACCATCTCATGTCACAATCTCTTGTGTATGATCAAACTTTTTTGATAGTCAGTTATCAAGCGCTTTTAATATACCTATATGCAGTTCCGTTGCTGTATGTACGAGTAGTACCACAAAAAGGTGTTCTGCATGTATTTTAGAGGATTATTAGATCTTAATGATGCACCGATGTAAATAAACGCAGTTGCGATGCACAACTTCCCATGTTCGTATTCAGTGCAAAAGTGAATTTATATTGTACGTTATGCCCAGCACCAAGCGCCATGTTTCCACGTATTTTATCCCAACATCAAGTTCATTTACGAATTACATGCATTACAAAGTTACACACTGGACAGAGAAGACAGTAAAACATCCCAGCTCTCTGCAAAGGCATTGGCCCTACTTTTCCACGATCCTTTTTTTATTTTTAGATTGGAAAGTGAGTATATGAAGAAATAAAGTGTAATTTGAGAACGGAGCTCACGGTGAAGACCTAAGAAGAACATAGGGGTGACTTGAAAGGAATCCAGAAAAAATGAGTTATTAAAACACATTATTTCTCAAGGCCGCAGGTTCAAACCTAGCTACCAACTTGGCAAGTTCTTCGTGGCGCTTCACGGTATCAGTCAGCATCCGGTCTGCGTACTGCTCTAGGTTTACGGACCTTCATCAGCAATGGGGAGGGTCGGAGGGGGCGCAGATTGTTGCATGGACCATTCCGACACTAATGCCAGGACCATTCCGACACTGGTGCCATAGCTCTAAACGATCTGTGGTCGGCTGTAGCCGTATACTCCTCTGGGGCGTGTAGGCCTATATCTGCAGCACAAACCAATGCATGTGGGTTTCCCAGTTGGGGTACGGTCTAGTTGACTTTACCTATATTGATTTGGCAGACTTTGCTTGTGTGCTGAGCTATCAGCTCATTATTGTAAAGACTACAGAACAGCGTTCAAGCTCAAAAAAAGACGATTTTGTCCTTTGTTCATTACTTGTTTGGTTAATACACTGCTACTGGGTTAGTACTGCTTCTTCGACATTCGCACGCCCGACACGTAGTAAAGATGGCCTAAATTATTAATTCTACCCATAGAGCTATGGTTTTTTGCCAAATTTCAGCTGCCCCCCCTCCCCGCAAAAAAAAAAACAACCTATTGCATTATTTCCAACAGATTTCCAGGCTTTCGCTTCAAGATATGAAGAAGTTCGAGAGTCAATGGTGGAGATACGCTCTTGGGAAGTTTTGGGAGTCCTACACACAATCTATGTTATCGTTCAGCAGTCAGAGCGAGACAGCTAAATAACGTCTGACGTTTAGAAGCAAAGAATATGGCGATGATGACCCAGTTGGTCACGGCCCATCTAGTTTACTGATAAAAATTATCTTAGGGCTTTGAAACGTTTTATGTATTTGCAATTAGCAAGGCGTAGGCAATAATTTCCAAGATACGAGTACATAGTAGTTTATAAAAAACTCCGAGGTTGAATGATCAGATCACAATTAATCACTTATTTGCGCATTAACAGTCCAAAAACATACTGCTGAGATCAGTCTCAGTAGAAAACATTTTACTAAACATTATTTGCACTATTTTAAGCACGTGACAATACTAAAATTACTGACAGTAAATTTCGACACAGTAAATTAAACTGAGGTTTTCCTGGTCCAATGCCACCCCTGTTGCGTATGATCTAAAACCGCCGTAGAACGTATCGTCTGTAGCATTCTTAACATCACTAGGTACATCAACGGGAGCTCCAACTTTGACCTACCACTTGTTTTTAGTTTTGGTACTTGACCGTATAGATTTAGAGCACTTTGTCTACACTTTGTGTAATTTTCACGTAGCTATAGGATTCCTTTACAGTAACCGCTTCTGAAAGTAGGCTCTGTTACTCATAGAAGTACACATTTTCTATCATCAAGTTGCATATGTCACAAACAGTTTTAGTGATTTAATTGGGGCACTTCTCCATTCTTAGATGAAATATTTCAGTCATGCATTGCAAGGTTCATCGCCAGGATTCAATTTCATCGTAGCTCTTTTCCTTTTAGTTTTGGCAAGTTAGCTGCATGACTTTTTGGATTTGCTTCTTCGATGGTCTACAGATGTATCACAATGCAATGTAATTTCAACATTTCAATAAAATTACTGTATAGCTCCATTTCTTGTTTACTCTGCTAAAAAAGTAACAAAAGCTCTTTTTCTTTTCAGGTATTTTTGTATTGTTCATCATCGCAGTGACAATCGTACTCAGGCTATTCATTTTCATTGCATTTTGAGCGGTCTCGGTTTTTGATGGTTTCCATATTCATATGTTAATTCTAACACCACAGCCAATTCCGCTTCCCTTACCCATACGCACGATATTTTCATTTCTTGCTTTATCTTCAGTACCAGTGTCCGTAATGACCGTATCCCATGCTGCCAAGACTACCGTACGGGCCGCAGTGTCCATGACCGTATCCCATGCTGCCAAGACTACCGTAGGGGCCGTAGTGTCCATGACCGTATCCCATGCTGCCAAGACTACCGCAGGAGCCGTAGAGTCCATGACCGTATCCGAATCTAAGGGGTCCGTGAGAGTCGTAGAGCGAAGAATATCCTCCAAATGGCAGATGACCCAAGCTTCCGTATCCATATCGACCCCAACACATCAGGGGGCGTCCGCACCCCATCCCGGTACCGCACATGCCGTATGGGTACATGATAAATCGTCTAGAGGTCTCGATTCTGCAAACGGACTTTCAAATTTTTGAATACAAGTGATGTCTCAAGCTTCTTCAAACAACTTCCTCGCTTTTGCGAAATTCCAGTGCGTAGAAAGTAAACCGACCTCTGTATTTACCACAAACCAACTGGATGATGAAGATCAGTTCAGAAACTTAAAATCGGTAAATTTTGTTGCAACTTCGAATTCAGTTAATGCCCTAGATTCTTATAGGGGTGCAGAACAGCCGTATATTGGATACGGGAAGGAACAAATAATAACTGTACAGTAACGTCCTTCATTAGTTAGACATTATTTTTATCTCCTAGAGTTTTACAGTAGTTCTGGTTTATCAACTACTGAATCATTCGTTTAGGGCACATGCGATTGGGCTTCGAAATTCGGCCCTCGAGGCTCAACTTATCGAAATTTCAGCCTGGTGCGCGTGGCTTCAACTGTTGGACTGAGTTACAGGCACTGGCCCGGATTCTGTTACCGGGCCCTGGAGACTTCCAGAGACTCAACTTTGCTCCGTAATATACCTAGAGTCTTTAGCAGTTCGAGCGTTATCAAGTTACTTCTAACATTTGGAACACAATTCAGAGTGGCAAAGCCTAACCTACTGTGTGACTTTAGTGTTATGAAAATACAGTATAATGAACTACGTAGTTTATTTGTCTGGAAACAGTAGGTATTTCCGCTAACTCCAAGTTAGACATCTGACAATACTGATAATATTATTGCCACTTCTGAACGGTAATTACGGGAATACCAGAATGCGAAGAAATAGGATACCCGTCAATGTGTACCCACTAACCATTAAAATTTATAATCATTTTTATCCTTAGGATGCTATTATCTGCTTACTATCTTGCTGATTTCATATTTCATGAAGCTCTATGTACAAACATTTTGAGTTATCTTGGTGACAGACAGACACACTAAATTTGCAAAGATATCGAGAACTTTGCTAGCGATACTTGCCGTGCAAACTGACTAGACAGTTACCATTTTGTTGCCCTTAGTTTATTAGGCAAGTACAGTAGGTAGTTCGGTTTGCGAAGGCCTGTCTTACCTACCTTGTGTTACCTTGTGGGTCTTCGGAAGAAGTCCAGGTGACGTTCTTCATGTCGCCCCACGTGTATGGAGTCACGCTGCTGGGTGTCCTCTGTACGGCCGCAGTTTGCGACCAAAGAGAAAGCAGCAACGAATTATCTCCTCAGTGCACGTAACCGCTGACCGCTGGTCTATCTGGTATTCTTCTTCAATGTGAATCCAGCAAATTTTTGAACTCTATAATTTGTATATCAGTGGCGTTTCGAATACGCCGAGGCATTTCATTAAATAGTCTTGCTCCCCGTACGGGGAAGCAATGAGAATATTTTGTGGCTACGGCTTTGCCCCATCTCTGCTTAGGGATGCGTATATCACAAATCTTTCCAGTTCTTTTTGAGTGTCCGACGACAATCCGCTCATTCACATTCACAGTGATACGTTCCAGAATTTTTCAAACATATATGATTGTAAATCGCTCGAGTCTTCTTTGTATTGAATACAACGACAGCTAAGTCGTTTGTGGTAATCGTACTCGTGCATGCCTCGAATTTTGGCGGTGAACGATCTTTGGATAGCTTCAAGTTGTTCTAGCTTTTTCTTGTACTCGGCATCCCAAGTGGAGAACAGTATTATGTTCTCGGCAAAATTAATTGTTTCCATAGAGTGGGCATTACCTATCAAAACATCCGGACGATTAGCTTAACAAACTAAGAGGACTATTCTTGTGAGGTCTCGAGATAAGCCGTGGTTTGACGACTAGTGTCGGTTAGCTTTTGAGGCTAAACAAGCGGCTTATCGGGCATGGCGACGTTCGCGTGACCGCACGTTGTGGCAGATCTATGTTGATCGTAGGGCCGAGGCTAGGCGTGTGTATAAGGAGGCACAGCGTCGTCTGAGGCAGCGTTCCAGGGAGTCTCTGCTGAGTATTCACAATCCACATCGATGGTGGAGTGAGCTAAAGGGTTCAGTGTTCGGTGCTGAACCTTCGTTTCCACCCCTTGTTGGTCCAGGTGGGGGCATCATTACTGAACCCTTAGCAAGGGCGGAGCTTTTGTTGGCTCACTTCGACGGGAAGCAGAGATGTTATCGCATTGCCTCATGGATGCCACCCTGAACCTCGCTTGACCTCTTTGGCGTTCAGATCTGGTGCAATCAGGGTGCTGCTTGAAGGCCTTGATCCGTATGGAGGT
>LQNS02277219.1:1589107-1600784 GCA_001587735.2 Parhyale hawaiensis
TGTTTTATAAGGTGTACAATAATGAGAGGCATTGGTTGTATTCTTCTCTCCCTGCCCTCAAGGTTTTTGGGAGAGCGACTCGTGCTGCGTGCGGAGCGCACTCTTTCACTTTGAATGCTGTCAGATGTCGATATAATCAGTTCTGTCGGTGCTTCGTGCCCTGGTTGGCTAAGGTTGGAATTTGTTACCGGCATCGGCTTTTGGTCGTATTGGCTTGCAGGCGTTTAAGTCAGCTGTTAATGGTTTTTTGCTGGATTTCCATTAGCAGCGCTCTGGGCTTCCCGGTGTTGCAAGATGCTTCATTTGGGTTGTATTACCTGTCCGTGGGAGCTCAAGCGTAAAGTTTTAATAATAATAATACTACTAAGTTTTAGCAAATTGTTCCTTGATAATAATGCCTTTCTGTCTCCAGTTAAATCAACCAAACACAAGTCAAGTGCATCTAGTAACCTTCTGTGCTAATGAAGAAGAGAATATTGATGATAATAATGAAAAAATCGATGTAACTCTACTGGAACTCAAACATCCACCCTGGAGGTAGGTTCAAGCTATTGTCCTTGCTCATTTAGGTAAGTAGCTGACAACACAACCAGCGCGCTCGGTAAACAGCCTCAAATGAAGTGCTGTTAGAAAAGTAAACAAAAGCATGTGAATTATTAGCAAACCATAACTCTAATGATTATCTGAAGTCACTTAGTGGGGTGCTGTTTCTACTCGAGCATGTATTGCCTAGCTGTTTTGTAAGGCTTTGACGACGCACTGAAAAGGTTCTCAAAGAAAAGCGCTTTCTGTAGAAGATACTATCGGACAACATGAAGGCTGTAACCATCTCCAAATTAACTATGAAACTGTCAGGTATCCTTTACTATGATATTACGGACAGGGGTCTAAAGCGCAACATGGTGTGGTTCATATACGGATCGGTAGTACAAATAACGGCCTCGCTGTTTTTCCTGTCCCAGTGGATTCAGTGGATTGGAGTGGAGCAGTCCCATTTGAGTTACAATGAGAAACTCTTGGGTATAGCTCTGCTTGCGGAAGAAAACTGCAGGAGCGCCGCGTTAATACTGCGATTGCTTAAATGCAGAGGCGCTGCCAAAATACAGTTCTTCATCAATAGGTCAGCCAAGTCAATCGAATCCTCACACAAAAGCAATCTGAAAACAATGGACTTCTCCTCCTTGTGTCTCATCATCATTACAGTGACAGGCACATTTTTCTACTGGAAACAAAAGCTAGCAGGCCAAGGCGAAGTTGGGCGCGCGGATTGCTGGGGTAAAACTCTGTACATAGTTTGTGGCATGTATATCATGGTCAGTACGCTTTCGCTTCTGATAAACGTTCGCATGTGCTGCATCAATGCTGTTATTGTTCTTAAGGCCCGCAGCCATCAACTTCTGGCATCGCTGACTAATCAGCGGCTCTCTCCATTGGCAGTCTCAGTTGCTGATGATGCTCGACGCTACGCGTTGCTGCTCAAACATGTAAGTAGGACTCGATTATGACTGAAGTAGACAAAATTTCATTCTTCTAGCCGGATTGTTCAGTGTTCGGAGGGGCAATACTAAGATATTTGAAAAAATCACGAAATTAATAAGATTTGGACCCTTGACAAGATGATAAGTTTATGATTAGTATCGCAGTTAATAAAATAATAAGTTAATAATAAAAAAGACGACAAGCTGTCGAGCGAATGCAAGCTTTCGTTCATCGATACTTTGACAGATGACTAGTTCTAGTTCTTAAACCTGAAAAAAAGATGGCCAATGTGTCTGGTCGAAACGTTGACATGAATTTTAATATTAAAATTCTCGGAATCATGACATTTTATTCTCGAATTGTATTAAAGTAGCTGACGAGTGCATGTCTTTTTAAATTTAGGGGGTTTGAAAAAGTTTTTAAACAGAACTGTAGTGGTTACATTGGTGACTGAGATTGCTGGTAAAAAAAATGAAAATATTTCGTAACCTCAAGATCAGTTAATGAACTTTTGAGTGCATTTCAGAACAGTGAAACACTGCTGATACTAATAAGTACAATGGAACATGATTCACAGAAATCCTGTGTGTGCTGCTGTTCTCACAACTCCGCCTTGCAATGAAAGTTAGGGTAAACTAGATCCTGGACACTTTCGCAGACATCTTTTTGAACAAATACAGAAGAATAAGCTGAAACAAAATGCACGAACGTTTTTCAGTGGGTTTAAGTGAGTAATTTCGTCTAATTAATGCAATAGTGAAAGTTTCTCATTTACCAACCCGTTATTGCTGATAACAACATTTTTTTGCGTTACTATGAAGAATTTTTTTATTGTCTGAGGTTCTAACATAATGAGAAAACATTTATCGGATGCTCCGTCAGCCTGAGGTAGGACCCATTTGTGATTGTGAGTAGGCCATCAAGCTTTCTGTACACTCTATGATTGAGCTTAACGTAAGATGAATTTAGGGGAATGCGGGGCTGATTTGGGTGAAAATTTCATTTTTCATTTTATGAAAAGTGACAATTAGGGTCGGGTCTATCGCAAAATAAAATATTTTACTGGGGCACAGGAACTCTCCAAAAGGGGAGAAGGGTAAAGGGAGCGAATGGGGTCCACCCGTAGAGTGGAGTCTATCACTCAACCAGATATATTTTGACCCTGAGGGTACAGGAACCCGCTCCCAAAAAAAGGGCCGCGGGAGCAAAGAGGGACGGGTGGAGGTTAAAGTTCTGGCCCCGCGCTCCCCTTAACGTATTTGTGGTAAATGCTGCTCTTAAAAACTATCATTGTTTTTACAGTTTGAAAAAGTCAAGGAAGAGTTTGTGGACGCACACGCTTGGTCGATAACGCTCCCTATCTTCGGACACGCCAACTCGATGGCCATGTTCACATTCAATTTCTTAGCACAACGCGAGCCAATGATGGCAGCGGGCGCAGCAGTGTTGGCTTACTTTGTCTACTATACGTACAGCATCGGTGACGTCTTCACTCGGGCGGTAAGTCTCTTAATTTTTGTAGTTAGCGGCTGCGTTTAGGAAGTTGAAGTTTAATTAATTTTGACAATTTTTTATACGAGTGCAGCCATAGTGGTTGAATCTTAACTATCTAATATTTTGACAAATACACAATATCTCACAACTTGTACCTTCGTTTTGCACAAGTTAAAGTCAACCATCATAAATTGCACATCCATTACAGGATGTTCACTTGAGGAAAGTACGTTTACAGAAAAGGTTTAGAAACAAAACTTTCATTTGATGCACAAGCTTGGAGGATTGATTTTTATATGTAAAATCAAATAAAATACTGTTGTGCAATATTTAACGCACAAATAATGGTGAAGGTGTGTAGGTTTAGTAGTTGTTTGCATATACTTTGGATATCCTGCAGGATATATGCATGCAGTATACAGCTGAAACGATCTCTGCTCTGATTGATGCTTCCATCGTTGGTTATCAACAGTATATACAGCGAGTCAAAGAGATTCGCCGAATCCCACTTGGGCTACCCACAATTTGAAGTAACTTCAATAAATTGAGACCAAATAGTCAAGAAGTCCGGTGCTTCGCGTTGATTTGCTGGAGATATAGCAAGCTCATTTTTTTTTGTTCTTAGTCTTCAGGCTCAAAATTTATTGTTCCAGGTATTGGGTAATAGTGCTCTTGATTCACGGGGCTTTTATTAAACGGCTGGAACTAAGGTTTTGAAAATTACTAAAATAAATTCCTTATATACTAGGTGACCGAAATCGTGGACTTCTTGTATAATATTATCCTACTTATTTCAAGCAGTTTCTTTTCAGGATCGATATATATGTACTAAGAGGTATCCGATAAATGTATGCTAAGTTACGATTAAATAAACTGACCTTTTGGAATGTAAATTTTGAGCTCAACAGATAAAACCTGCAGAATACTGGTAACATATACCAAGGATTTTTGTGCACTGAAATCTCGCAGCAGGAGGAAGCCACTCGACATTGTCCGGGTATGTAATGCTTGGTGTCCAACGTCAGGATGTGGTTCGGCAATTCATTAAAGCTTAGTCCTTGGCTGACCAAACCGTTCATTGCAGGTGAATGGGCTCCGTAAAGACTTCAGTCGTGCGTGTCTGCACATCGACGATGATCATTTGCTCAAGCAGGTAAATGGGCAAGTGCACGTTATCGCATTTGTGACTGATATTAATTTTTTTAATATAGAAATTGTAATTCTAACACTTTTGAAACAGACAAATTATCATGAGTGAATAACTTCTTATTGGGTCCTTCTTTACATCTAATGTAAATATTACACTAAAGATAATATATGAAACTAGTGTTTTTAAGCAGAAGAGCATAGATTTATCCAATCACAACATTTACATTTAAATGTCAAATTAAAATGCCATCTGACTCCCCAAAATTTATTTTTCTTTTTAGAAGGGGAGAAAAGAATTACCCAGTCCACAGACGACACGATATTTGGCCTATTACTCCTCGCAAGTGAGACTGAGGGCATATTAGTAAAACCGCAGGCGAATCTTTTGAAGCCAACGTAGAGAACCTAAAATAAATAAACTGTTCTTAGCGACCGAAGCAATGCATCTGTACGTTGGAAGAAGAGCGCATGCATGAATACGGGCAAATCGTAAATTAAAAAGTTAGTTTTAGGCCATTTTGGGGTCCTAAAGTTCTATTATTATCGTCGTCTTTAGTTGATATCTAGCTACACATTTTTGTTTCTTGCTGACAAACACCTTCATTGCATCACTGAGAACAGTTTACTTTGTGTATGAGATCGCTGTGTTGACTGCAAGTGAAAGATTTCATCGGTGTTTAATCAATTTGCCATCACTGAGAACAGTTTACTTTGTGTATGAGATCGCTGTGTTGACTGCAAGTGAAAGATTTCATCGGTGTTTAATCAATTTGCCATTAGCCTCACTTGCAAATTTGAGTGGACAGTCAAGTCAAGTTTCGTGTGATGTACAGTATGTCCAGTCTTAACCTTTATGCTTTATAATTAAATGTAGCGTAAATAGCATAAGGATACCGTCTTTTCCCAGCAATCATACACTTCAAGCGTGCCAGTGACTCGGAGCAGCAATGCAAACATTAACGTCAAAATTTTATTTGGCAACGTTCAGAGCATAACAAACAAGATGAATGAACTGCAAGCTATGGCAGCCACTTTTGCGTATGATGCTATCGCACTCAATGAAACATGGCTCAACCTTTCAAACAAGAATCTGGAAGCGGAAGTTGCATTGAAAGGCTACAAACTGTTCAACATAGACCGACCCACAGAAACAGGTAGAGGAGGGGGTTCAATCCTATATATCAAGGAACACTTCAATCCCCTCTGTAAAGGTTCTACAGCAATTAAAGAATATGAATTTATCACTACCCATGCTCGTCTTGGCATTCGATAGCCATTGAATATCATGCTCGCCTATAGGAGCCCTCGCAGTACCGCCGAAACTGATGCAGCACTTTACAACGAGATCGATAATGCACTGAATACTCTGAATGAAACACTTCTAATGGGAGACTTCAACCTCCCCCAATTGATTGGAGTACTTTGTGCAGCCCAGCTCCAGGCAGTAAACTGCTCAAACCCACAAGATACGGTTAATGAACCCACGCGATACGGTAATACTCTAGATATGGTTTTCTCCACTCCTGATGGTGAAATTGTTGACCTAGCCATTCCAGCCCGGCTTGGAGACCACAACATGATTGAATTTACTCTCAAAACTGGCAATGAATTCGCTACTAATGCGAAACGTTTCAAGCTGCCACACTCTCGACGAGCAAATTTTCTGGGTACGGCAGCTGAATTAGGAAGAACTGACTTCGAAACCCCTATAAGAAACGCCAGTGTTGAACAATGTTCCCACATTTTGAAGAAGAGCCTCCTGAGAGCAGCTGAACGATACATCCCAAATAAACGAGTTCGAATCGGTAATGATCCCCTCTGGATGAACAGGATAGTCAAATACTGCATTGCAAGGCGACAAGAGCGTTACAAAACCTGGAAGCGTTTTCCA
The DNA here is from genome assembly GCA_001587735.2 of Parhyale hawaiensis. Taxonomy (NCBI): domain Eukaryota; kingdom Metazoa; phylum Arthropoda; class Malacostraca; order Amphipoda; family Hyalidae; genus Parhyale; species Parhyale hawaiensis. Next base: position 1,595,121 of record LQNS02277219.1, read on the forward strand.
ACAGAGGAGAACAGGTTCAGTCACTAAAGGGCATGTCGGGATGCAAAGAAAATAGGCAGGACCACAAAGAGGGAAAAAGAAGTTTCCGTAGCCGCTATGGCAAAACGCAACCCAATGGCATTTTATGTATATGTAAATGAAAGAAAACTCAAAAAAGAATCCATAGGTCCGCTCAAAAGACCTGACGGTGAAATCACCAATAATTTAAGAGACAAAGCCACATTCCTGAGCGACTATTTCACCTCTGTATTTACCATTGAAAATGTTGCGAATATTCCTGAACGAGCACCGGTGCAAGTTGCTCTAAGTAACACCTGTGTTTTTACGGAGATCGAGATCCATCAAGAACTGACTCAACTAAATGTGTGCAAATCCAGTGGCCCAGATAATTTTACTCCTCGTAAACTATGGGAAATGGCTCCAGTCATCCTGAAGCCACTACTCAAAATATTCGATCGGTCCTTAAGAAAGTGAGAAATTCCGCAGGTTTGAAAACTAGCTAATGTGATCCCGATACATAAGAAGGGGGATAGGAAAAGCCCCAACAACTATTGACCAATCAGTCTTACATCGGTCGTCAGCAAAACCATCCAACGCTTCTTGAAAAGCGCGTCACTGATCATCTGAGGATAACTGGACTTTTTCTCAAAGGTTACAGATATCAAAGATGAAGAAAAGGGTGTAGACCTTGGGTATCTAGACTTCCAAAAGGCTTGCGACACAGTCCCCAATCAGAAGCGAATGAAAAAATTTGAAGCCCATGGCATCCACGAAGTCTATTTACGTACTATGTATCAAGGCATGGCTTACGGGTCGGCAGAAGCGAGTGAAGCTTGAAGGAGAAACGAGCGACCGGACGCAGGCATCATCAGGGGTTCCACAAGGTAGCGTGCTTGGCCCACTTCTGTTCTCAATTTACATCAATGATCTTGATTTTAACATCCGTAGTAAAATCAGAAAATTTGCTGATGATACTAAACTATGTCATCCTGACACGAAAAGAGCAGAGCTCCAACAAGACCTTGACCACCACATGGAATGGAGAACAACGTGGCAGATGAGCTTCAATGTCGGCAAATGCTCAGTAATGCATATAGGACTGGTGAACCCTTCAACCCCTTGAAAATGAACGGGACGTTATTGGCTGCTTGGGAATCATTATTTACAAACAAACCACAACACAGTCAGCAAGTTGACAAGAGTGTGAAAATGGCAAGTAGAGTACTGGGATTCATCACTGGAAATTTTGAATACAAGTCCAAGGACATCATCATTCCCTTGTACAAGGCATTAGTGCGGCCACACTTAGAAGTTGCTCCTCAATTCTGGTCGCTACATCTGTGCAAAGATATCGATAACATGGAAAGAGTCCAAGGCAGAGCAACGAAATTGATACCTCAGTAGCGAAATAAGCCGTACGAATGTCGCCTAAACGAACTGGGTCTCATCCCTCTCGTGCAAAGACAACTCAGGGGGCAACTAATAGAAACATTCAAGTATTTGAATGGCTTCAACGACGTGCCTACAACGGGGCTCTTTGAAAGAGACCTCAATGATCGCTTGCGAATCTAGAGCACTCTGAGAGCGCCTACCTCAGCCAAGGTAGAAAAAAATTCAAATTGGCTCTGAAACCATGATTTTCTTTGTATCAGCTCCAAAATCTAATCATTTATGTCTTTTGATAATGATAACAGCTCGTGCAATTTTCTTGAAGATCCGTTCATAACTTTTTGAGTTATGGTGCTAGCAAACGTTATGACAAACATGAGTCAAACATACAAACGAACGAACCGATCTGCACTATAAGGTAATTATTTATGTCTTTAAACATTCCTAATAACCCCTATAAATTTCTTAAAGTTCCATTCATTATTTTTTGAATTATTGTGCTGACAAGCATAAAATTAAAAATAGTGACAAACAAACGAACGAACAAGCGGCTCATCACAAAAATTTGGTCATTTATTCTTTGTAATATACCTAAAAACTCATAAAAATCCGTTCATAACTCTCTGACTTATGGCATTGAGAAAAATGAGGCAGGCAAACAAACAAACTAACGGATGGACGGATCTTCACCAAAAGTTAATCATCTGTTTCTTCTATCATGCCCAACAATCCCAGTAATTTTCGTCAAAATCCGTGTGTAACTTATTGAGTTATCTTTGTGACACACAGACAGACAAACAAACAAATCGACAGACAGACAAAGCCGACGAAAACATAACCTCTTTGGCGGAGGTAACAACGGTCAAAAACGCAAGCATAAAGCTCGAAGAACGACCTTAAGTCAGCAGTTCTTTCCGTATTTCAGAGTAAGCATTTGAAATGGACTCCCTTCCGATGTTGTTTGTGCGGAGTCAGTCAAAGCGTTTTAAAATTGTCTTGCAAACTCTTAACGACCAAAGCTTCCTAGGCCACCTTAATCCATCTTCTTCTCTCTCCCGCTCCATCTACACAGCTTGACATCTCTAAGCTCCGCATATCAGCGGCTCTTGTTCGTGCTTGCGTGCATTCATGATCGTCTCTTTGGCTGGAATTCCTCCCCCTTTTTATGTCTCTTTTCTTATTCTTTTTTCTCCAGTGCTCTATATCCTACTAATATAATTTTAATAGCTCATAGAGGGCAGGCGCGTAGATTCCGTAGTCTCTTTGGGAATGGGCCTATTGGTTCGTCTTCTGCCGCCTTTCTGTTGTAATCTGATAAAAAACACAATCGTTTTCCGTCAGAGAGCCTAAAAGTATAGAATCATAACCTTTATGCTTGAATATAACATTAAAATACCGTCTAAAACAGTACGTTTGTGATGCTAGAGCAAAGAATTATTAAGTCATAGCTAGAGCTAAGACATTGGAGCTCTTCAAGAAGAACCGTAGTAGTGGCAAAAAGGAGCACTTGCAGCGCTATAAGTGTGCAGTGGTAGCGATAGAAAAGGGCATCAGGAGCACTTGTGAGAGTGTTTGGAGCAGCTACCGCAGCGTTTGGAGCAGTTGCCGGAGCGTTTGGAGCAGTTGCCGGAGCGTTTGGAGCAGTTGCCGGAGCGTTTGGGGGCAGTTATCGGAGCGGTGACTCACCTATCGGAATAAAAATTTAAACGAGGTTTTGCTTTTGAAACTGTTCTGGAAGGATTCAATACTAGAATTGTCTTGAAAATTAAAATATACAGAGTCTTGGAAAATTCAGTGCAAATATTTAAGCCGCAAGTAAAGTCATTATAGCCGCACCCTGTGGCATATATATTTGTTTTGCCGGATTCTTATTTTAAAAAAAGGTCAGAGCGTTTTTCATTTTTATTTCCAGCACATTTTTTGCTGTAAAAATTCAATTTTCAACCGATTTTGATGAAAATTAGTAGCAAAGTAAATCTTTTAATGCTCGATGCGCACATGTTGTAAAAATTTGTTAAAAGAGTGAAAATAACTAGGGAAAATGACGTTCAAATTCAAAAAAGGGCTACACAAATTAAGAGACATACTCTTGAAAAACGAGAAACCAATGATGATGAACAAATTGTTAGCTTCGAAGAAAGTTTTTTAGCTAGACGACTAGTTGCTTATTATTTCGTTCATAGACTTTATTGCGTTAAGAGTTACACCAATTTACTGTAATACTGGCAATTGCCGAGTCATGCTGTGTAAAAGCCACTTACCGTACCAATGACGTTCGTCTAGCCACGCCTATCTGGTGCGGTGACAGGGCAACATGCGGGCGCGCGTCAATACTGGTGAACTTATATCAGTAGTCCTATTGGCAAATGCGCTTAATTTGATTATTTTTTGTCTTGCATAACATCGTCCGAAAGGTCTTGAAACAGGCATTCAATATAGGTTTCTCGTTTTTCACGAGTGTGACAATTAATTAGTTTTGCATATTTTGAATTTGAAGGGCGTTTTCCCAGTTATTTTAGACATTTTGCAAATTTTGACAAAATGTGCGCATAGAGCATTGGAAGGTTTTCTTTACAACCAGTTTTCGTCAAAAAAATCTTGAAAATTCAATATTTACAGCGAAAATTGTTTTTCGGAATAAAACTTAAAATCTCTATGTAACTTTAAAAAAACTTATTTAGCAAAAAAATTACACCAGAGGATACGGCTACGATGACTTTACTTGTGGTTAAAATATTTGCATTGAAATTTCCAACACCCTGCATATTTTAAAAAATCATACACTGATCATGCACGTCTCATTCATTTACCAATTATGTTATTTTATTCGTTTGTGTGTCATAGTATGGGCAACTCAAAATAAAATTACCCCACCCCCAAGAAGTTCCATGCTTCAACCATCTTACAACACTCAAACTGATATAAATCTTGTCAATGCGCATTGAATATTGCTGTTGTCGTTTATATATGCCTGAATCAAACTCGTTGATTTTCAACACACTTGAAGGTACGGTTGACCACCTGCTAAAAATGCTCCAGGTAGGTAATGTCTCAATTGCCGAATGCCTTTCTATTACCGAATGCAATAAGATTCCTACCTATATTCGGTAATAGATGGGCATTCGGTAATTGAGACATTACCCTATTTGAAATTGCTCAAACTTTGTGCCCAGTTAGAGTCCTCCAGTGTCTTTGCTCTAGTCATAACCATTATGTGCAAATATGTTAGTACGTTACCGTCTAAACACAGCGTGTTTTTATGCTAGAGAGTATAAAATAAAAAAGTCAAAATGATATTTTCATTAGAGGTTAAAATTACATAGTTCTCTTAATTCGAGCAGGTACAGCTAAGTTAACCAAGTTACTCTATTGGAAATGCAGCAGTTTTTGGATCATAAATCACTGGAGACTTCGCTGTCCACTCCCCACAGGGAGGCATGCCAACAAATTGCTATAACCAAGATCAAATCTTGCCCAGTGAACACAACGACTTAAAACTAAAAAAGACTGTTCTTGAGAATGCAAATAATGAATCTACTGGAGAGCACCACGTTTACACGTATTTTGGCCGGCGGTAAATTGAAACATTACTATTAACCAGCTTAAGGCCATTTTAGTGTCTTAAATTTCAGTTATAGACGTCCATCATTGATATCCGGCTAAGGATTTATTTATTTTTTTTTCGCTGATAAACACATTTCTTGCATTGTCACGAACAGTTTTTTTGTATGAGGGCGTTATGTTGATTGGAAAAAATTTTATCGAAGTTTTATCCCCTTGCCGCCAGGCCCAGTTGAGATTTTGAGTGGGCGTTCGAGCCTTGAGTGGTCAATACTTGGACGCTTATAGGAGTGGCATCTTATAATACCGGACAATCATCTAAAACTTTTCAGTCGGTTTCAGACTCGTTAAATCTGGCAATTTCCATTAAGATAATCTCGTCTTATTAGCTATACTTTCAGCCCGGAGAGCTCCATTTGCCTTTCTCTGTCGAGTTTCAGGAGTTAATTATTGTTCTGATTACGCTTGAGCAGGCGGAAATTTCAGTCCTGCGGCGCAGGAATAAGTTTTAACCGTCTTAAGCTCAAGTGATTTGCGATTAACGCATTGAGGTTGAATCAAATGTTCATCTGAAGCTCCAGACAAGTAAGAGCTATTCGTATTGTATCATCTCTATTGAAGTGGACTGAAAGAATACACCTCAACATCTGGTTGGTTCAGCAGATGCAGAAGATCGACAAGCAACTGAAGAACATTGCTCCCCTGACCCTGCTG
>LQNS02277219.1:1618143-1632635 GCA_001587735.2 Parhyale hawaiensis
AAGTGAGGCTGATGGCGTATTAGTAAAACCGCGGGCAAGTGAGGCTGATGGCGTATTAGTAAAACCACGGGCAAGTGAGGCTGATGGCGTATTAGTAAAACCGCGGGCAAGTGAGGCTGATGGCGTATTACTAAAACTGAGGGCGAATCTGTTGTAGTCAATGTAGAGAACCTAAAATAAATAAACTGTTCTTAGCGACCCAAGCAATGCATCTGTTGGAAGAAGAGCGCATGCATGAATACGGGCTAATCGTAAATTAAAAAGTTAATTTTAGGCGAATTTGGTGTCCTAAAGTTCTATTATTATCATCGTCTTTAGTTGATATCTAGCAACACATTTTAGATTCTTGCGGACAAACACTTTCCTCGCATCACTGAGAACAGTTTACTTTGTGTTTGAGGTCGCTGTGTTGACTGCAAGTGAAAGATTTCATCGGCGTTTAATCAATTTACCATTAGCCTCACAGTCAAGTCAAGTATCCTATGACCAGTCTTTACCTTCATGCTTAAAAATTAAACGCAGCATAAATAGCATAAGGATAGCGTCTTCCCCCATCAATCATACACTTCAAGCGTATCAGTGACTCGGAGAAGCAAAGCCAACACTAGCGTCAAATTCTTATTTGCCAACGTTCAGAGCATAACAAACAAGATGAATGAACTGCAAGCTACTCATGCGTATGATGTTGTCGCATAAGTGTGCAGTAGTAGCGATAGAAAAGGACATCAGGAGCACTCATGGGAGCGTTTAGAGAAGTTACCGGAGCGCTTAGATCACTTATAGGAGCGTTTGGAGTAGTTGCCGGAGCGTTTGGGGGCAGTTATCGGGGCGATGCGTGCACCAAAGTGTAAGGTACACACCTATCGGAGTAAAAATTTAAACGAGGTTTTACTTTTGAAAATGTTCTGGACGGATTCAATGCAAGAGTTATCTTGAAAATTAAACTATACAGAGTGTTGGAAAATTCAGTTCAAATATTTTAGCCGTAAGTAAACACATCATATATATTTAAAAAAATATATTTTTTTTTATATATTTTTTTGCCAGTCACAGCGCTTTTGATTTTTATAACGAAAAACATTTTTTGCTGTAAAAATTCAATTTTCATCCGATTTTGATGAAAATAGGTATGAAAGTAAATCTTTTATTGCTCGATGCGCACATGTTTTCAAAATTTGAAAAAAAGTATAAAATAACTGGGGAAAATGACGTTCAAATTCAAAAAAAGGCTACACAAATTAAGAGTCATACTCTTGAAAAACGAGAAACCAATGATGAAAGCCTATTTCAAGACCTTTCAGATAATATAATGCATGACAAAAAATAATCAGATTAAGCGCATTTACCAGGAGGAAACTGCAGGTCTAAGTTTCTCTCTTTGACGCGCACCAGCATGTTGCCCGGTCAATCACTGCACCAGATGGGCGTGGCTAGACGAACGTCAACGCTGCGGCAAGTGGATTTTAGTACGGTTCAGGGCAACTTTTGGATAAAACATAAGTTGCACTATTTACAGTAGAGTTGTTAAGCATGGTGAAGATACTTACATTATGTTTGTAGATCAGAATCATCTGATTAGAAAACGACAGCCTAAATCATGTCTAGGTAGGTATTCTCTTATTTCGTCACTTGATCCTGTATTTATGGCTTTTAAACCCTAATGAGGTTCATTGCATTTGCAACCGTGTCTCCAGTATTCAAAATAAATTATTATTTGTAATTAAATGAAGATATGACAAAAATTTCTCGAAACAAATTTGTGAGTAATTTCACACTACTAAATTTGAACTTTTAAAGCTTACCGACCGCAACAAATTATTAGCTTCGAAGAAAGTTTTTCAACTACACGGCTGGTTGCTTATTATTTCGTTTATGGACTTTATTGCGTTTAGAGTTACACCAATTTACTGCAGCATTGGTAATTGCCCAGTCATGCAACGTAAAACCCACTTACCGCTGCACTGACGTTCGTCTAGCCATGCCTATCTGGTGCAGTGACAGGGCAACGTGCGGGTGCGCGTCAATACTGGTGAACTTATATCAGTATTCCTCCTGGCAAATGCGCTTAAACTGATTGTTTTTTGTCCTGCATAACATTGTCTGGAAGGTCTGGAACCAGTCATTCAATGTAGGTTTCTCGTTTTTCACGAGTGTGACTATTAATTTGCTTAGCCTATTTTGAATTTGAAAGGCGTTTTCTTAGTTATTTTACACTTTTTCAAATTTTGACCACACGTGCGCATTAAGCATCGGAAGATTTACTTTACCATCAATTTTCATCAAAAGCAGTTGAAAAATAGATTTTTTACAGCGAAAATTGTTTTTTGGAATAAAACTTAAAAACTATGTACCTTTAAAAAATCTAATTTAGCGAAAAAAAGTACACCCCAGGATACGGCTACGATGACTTTACATGTGGTTAAAATATTCGCGTTGAAATTTCCAACACCCTGCATATTTAAGAAAAAGTCATACACTGATCATGCACGTCTCATTCATTTACCAATTATGCTACTTTATTCGTTTGTGTGTCTTAGTATAGGGGAACTCAAAATAAAATTACCCCGCTCCCAAGAAGTTCCATGCTTCAATCATTTTACCACACTCAAACTGATATAAATCTTGTCAATGTGTATTGACCATTGCTGTTGTCGTTTATGTACTTATGCTTGAATTAAACTCGTTGATTTTCAATACACTTGAAGGAAGGACGGTTCACCACCTGCTAAGAATGCTCCAGTTATTTGAAATTGCTCCAACTTTGTGCCCAGTTAGAGTCCTCTAATGTCCTAGCTCTAGTCATAACCATTATGTGAATATATGTTAGTACGTTACCGTCTAAACACAGCGTGTTTTTATGCTAGAGAGTATAAAATAAAAAAGTCAAAATTATATTTTCATTAGAGGTTGAAATTACTTAGTTCTCTTAATTCGAGCAGGTACAGCTAAGTTAACCAAGTTACTCTATTGGAAATGCAGCAGTTTTTGGATCATAAATCACACAAGACTTCGCTGTCCACTCCCCACAGGGAGGCATGCCAACAAATTGCTAAAACCAAGATCAAATCTTGTCCAGTGAACACAGCGACTTCAAACTAAAAAAGACTGTTCTTGGAAATGCAAGGAATGAATCTACTGGAAAGCACCCCGTTTACACGTATTTTGGATGGCGGTAAATTGAAACATTACTATTAACCAGTTTAAGGCCATTTTAGTGTCTTAGATTTCAGTTATAGACGTCCATCGTTGATATCTGGCTAAGGACTTATTTTTTTCGCTGATAAACACATCTCTTGCATTTTCACGAACAGTTTTTTGTATGAGGGCGTTATGTTGATTGGAAAAAATTTTATCGAAGTTTTATCCCCTTGCCGCCAGGCCCAGTTGAGATTTTGAGTGGGCGTTCGAGTGTTGAGTGGTCAATACTTGGACGCTTATAGGAGTGGCATCTTATAATTCCGGACAATCATCTAAAACTTTTCGGTCGGTTGCAGACTCATTCAATTTGGCCATTTCTATTGAGATAATCTCGTCTTATTAGCTATACTTTCAGTCCGGAGAGTTCCATTTGCCTTTCTCAGTCGAGTTTCAGGAGTTAATTATTGCTCTGATTACGCTTGAGCAGGCGGAAATTTCAGTCCTGCAGCGCAGGAATAAGTTTTAACCCGTCTTACGCTCAAGTGATTTGCGATTAACGCATTGAGGTTGAATCAAATGTTCATCTGAAGCCCAGACAAGTAAGAGCTATTCGTATTGTATCATCTCTATTGAAGTGGACTGAAAGAATACACCTCAACATCTGGTTGGTTCAGCAGATGCAGAAGATCGACAAGCAACTGAAGAACATTGCTCCCCTGACCCTGCTGAGGGCCTACACGCTCAGTCGCGGCTCCTTATTGCTGGTACGGTTCTTGTAGTTTACGTCAGGTTCTCGTTAGGTTAGGCATTTATAGTTTAGTGACGTGAATAAAGGTTATTTTTGTAGTTAGGCCCGTAAGCAGAAACTATAGCTCGGGAAACGATTCTTAGTAGGACAAAGCTCCATGTGATTTTGAGATTCGTTCGTGGCAACCCAACTGTTAACTAAAAATCCTCGTCTCTGAGGCTTGCCCTAACCTCATATCATAGCATTATTCTGATTGTTTAGAATCCCCTATATAATTATACACAGTTGTTGGTCGCTCCAGTTTTGCTTGCTTGCTCTTTTGGTTGGTCCGTCTCTGCGTCACGCTGTTAAGGATTTAGATATGAGAAAATTCATCTACTGAAAACAAGTTGAGATACAAAAAAATTTCACCCCATGTAGTAATGGTGACCAATGCAGCTTCTACTAAAATTGGAATTACTGCAGTTTCTGAATCTTGCTTCGCTTTCGAAACTAGCTTGGTACTTTTTGATATGACGATGATGATTCTTTTTCTGAGCGTGGTAGATGAAAACCGGTATCTTTGATAGTTTTTTTTATCATGTCGGGAATAATCTGTGTCTCTTATTTTTCAGCTGAATTTCATCTTAGCAGTTCAAGAAGCTCAGTCGTGGTTGGAGCTTTCGTTTCTTTTGAGCATAATCACTTTCACTTATGCATTCTTAACCTGAATCTCTACGATGCAGTTGAAACTTCTCGCTGAGCAGACGCCTCTTTATACTGAATTTATTCACATTGCGGCTAAGTTTCGACACCAGAGGTTCAACTTTCGCTTTGGTATTCAGACTACGGTGAGCCCTGAGCATTTTCGGTGCATTCTTTTGACTGAACTATATTTTCTGAGAGCTGCTCTACGTTTGGCCAATTTCAAACTGATATTCGGGCCGCATCTTGCATTTTGCTCCCGCAAAGCTCGTGGCTGTACAACTTTCGTTACATTAATGGAAGATCAGGCCTGCAGGGATGAGGCTTACTTAACAGCGGAACCTAAAGTGGGGACCGGAAAAATAAAAAGCCGAATCACAAAATTACTGCCGTCATATTCGACGGCTGGGCCCTCTATATAGTTACATATACAGCAGCGGTGGGTTTTGTGATTTTGCCTTTACTCAGTCCTAAGACTTCTGTTATGTAATCGACTAGAGATTCCTATAATTAATTCTCAACTTCAACTCTTCACCAGGTTCTCAATTCATTTGTATCCTACGTCATCATCCTGCTGCAGATGAAAGATCTGCTACTTCAACACAACACGCCCGCTCCTGACAACAACACATTGATGCCCCTCTGAAGAGCTGACATTGCAAGGCGAATATAGACTGAGGGCAAAATAATCCTTTTTTCCAGCGTATCATTGAAGGAATACTTGGCCTTGTTCAGCCCTAGCTTATCTACTATGTTCCATAATTCAAGTTGGCCGTTGCAGTGCATCCTACATAAGGAAGTTGAAAACATATTAACCATGAAGACGGGTCATCACAAATTCTTCGCTGTACCATGCATGGTGTGGTCTCATGTGGAAGCTCGGAGGTAATATAAGAAGGGTGAGCTTCAGCTCGTTCTCCCGTTCAATCAGAAAAGTAAAGCTTTACCCAGTTCTGACTTTCAATACGTCGCCGAGCTAAGAGCTAAGGAGCGCTGGGCCGATGGTGGTATAGTCTCATCGGCAAAATATATGTATTAACATTCCGCTTCCATATAGTTCCATCCACCTATTCGCTCACTCCCAGGACTGAAACGAAAATAGGGTAGCAATGATACCGTCTCGGGAGGTAATGCCGATGCCACACGCTATAAAAAAAACGAGTATCTGAGTTTTGCGCTCGAAATCGACGTTTAAAAACCTGCGTACTCTCGCTTTTGCGCAAAATTCTTAGATGGAGCATGTAGCACTTCTGCACTCGATACACTGGGCAAACGCACAAATTTTTGACAACAAACAGCCACCAGAGACATCTAGCGGCGGATAGGGCGTTCATTTCGCTTTCGTAGGCGCAACGGGTTTATTATTTTAAAGATATTTTATCATAGAATTAGACTTAATATTACTTTGAAGGCATTGGGTAGCATATATTATATTTTTCTGTTCATTAGATGTATTTTTTGTCGTGGTATTTAGTTTGTAGCCTTGACAACGTCGTTTGGATGAACGGAGCTCGAAGTTTTTTTTACCAACGGACCATTCTCACGTGTGAATAGGAAGGTGCTTTTTTGTGCAAATTATATTGCGCGATCGCGAGAGTTTCCTCAGATTTTGGCCGGCGTGTGTCACAGCCTTCATCCAAGGCTGCACTTCACGTCCGTGTTTGGAGAATTCGCAAATTTTGGACGATTTTGAAGCTTTATAAGCCCGGCCATACACTGTCCGGTACACCTGACAGGTACACCTCAACAGTCACGCCGGACAGGTATACCAGATACCTGAGGGGCACCCACACTCTTCAGACATATCTGTCAAGTTTGTCATTGAAACATGGATTCTCGAGACGAACAGCTGGGCACGCTCTCCTTATTAGCGGCACTTTTTGTGTAATATAATAAGAACAAACGGAAGAAGCGCAAACAATGATGTTAGGAATGGATGCAATGAAGAACTAAATTTACATATATCTACTCTTCTTCATGAATTCAAACATGAACCATTTGATTATAACAATCTTCTGCGCATGAATGAATCTGTATACAAATAGTTGCTGTCACTTATGTCTCACTTGATTAAAACAAAGATACGCAAATGAGAGCAGCTGTATCGCCACACGAAAGGCTAATAGCAACTTTAAGATTCTTACCAACCGGACAACTTTATGAGTGTCTCGATCGATCAACTAGGATTTCACCACAAGCACTTGAACGAATTATTCCTGAAACATGAGAGACTCTGTACAAAGTTTTGCAGAAATTCATTAAGGTATGTCTTGTTCTTAATTTTTTATTATAATCCTAAACTACCGAATAGAATATTTAACAAAGCAAGAAAGCTTGTACTTAAACATTAAAGAAAGAAATAATAAAATTCTTTTAATGTACTTAAACTTTTTATATCATTATTTTTCATTCAAAAGTAAAACACCTTTCAAGATATAATAAAGAAGGAAAAATATAACGTCAACTTTTAATATACCTAAACTTGTCACTATCATACTTTCTCATTCAAAGGAAAGACACCTCTAAAGAAAAAATGACAAAAGCAAAGATGTACCATCAAATTTTTTATATCCCTAAAATAAGCTTTCTATTTTCATGTACACTGATTGAAATTCTGCGGTGAAACTTGAAAGAAACGTTGCTGACGTTTCTGTATTGTTGTGAAAAGTGGTGCTTTGTTCTTGTTGCAGACTTGTTGTAGGAACTGGTGTATAATGTTGTGGATTTGGTGTTGGAACTGGTGTATAATGTTGTGGACATGTTGTGGGAACTGGTGTATAATGTTGTGGATTTGGTGTGGGAACTGGTGTATAATGTTGTGGACTTGTTGTGGGAACTGGTGTATAATGTTGTGGACTTGGTGTGGGAACTGGTGTATAATGTTGTGGACTTGGTGTGGGAACTGGTGTATAATGTTGTGGACTTGGTGTGGGAACTGGTGTATAATGTTGTGGACTTGTTGTGGGAACTTTTGTGTAATGGACTTTCAAAAAGGTAAATTTGGTTGTTCAGAGCACACATTCCCATGTCAAATAGAAAGTCATTATTTTTTTTTCAACATGATGTGCAGGCGTTTATCATTAATTCTCCTCATTTTCCTAGTTACTGTTCTTCCCAAGAACTCACAACAGTCGATTTGTGGTTGCGGTCATTTGAAATGGTCACGAACAGTGGACAATATTCCAGCTGATATACCATCATTGGATTTCTTTTTCTTACCGGGCCCAGGTCGTGAAATTTCAATCGACGGTGTAGCTTAAGTCTGTTCCCGCCGCTCTTCTTAAAAGACATTTGGCGTCAAATCGTTAACTCTGGACATGAGTCATCAACGTTCACCTGACCAGGATGAAACCGTCATACACGCATCAGATTTACTCGCCTGTCCGGTGGAACGGATCGAATTTTCATCCGTTGTCAGGTCGCCTGAGAGGCCAGTTTTACCCGCCACACTCTACCAGGCATACCTGTCCGGCGTGACTGTTCAGGCGTACCTGTCAGGTGCACCGGATAGTGTATGGCTGGCCTTATAAAGGTTAAACCTTCTAACCTCTCTGAAGAGCCCGTTCCAGCCACTTGAGTCAATCATATCGTCGCTTTCTCGTGCCCACCAAAAATCAAGTTGGCCTTCACTATCCCTAGGTATATCACCTCCATGGGTGGAAGCGTTCTTTGCTCGTTTAAGTAATATAAGAGGAGCGAGCCTAAGTTTTTATTCCGTTCAAACAAAAAAGTAAATTTCTACCTAGTTCGGTATTTGATCAGGTCACCTAGCTGAAGAGTACTGCGGTACATGGTGACATAGCCTTCGAGACAAAATCTGCCTTACGATTCTGCACTCGGTTTCATCCATTTATTTTGCTCCTTCCAGGATTAGATGAACGAAAATCTGGAATCCTTGGTATGGTTTTGGGAGATAACGACGCTTCGCGTCACGGCAGAGTTTGGAGACTTCTCACCCTGCTCATCCAAACATTTTTGGGAAACTTCTAAACCCATTTTAAGGAACTTTTAAGGCCAACCTAACTTTTAGCGCTTTCGACAGCCAGTTCCAACTTCTTGAATTCAGCAAGGAGCTTCAATAGAGAGGAGGGAGCCAGGAGTCTCCTCCGGGAAGTTTAAGAGTGAGGTGTGGCTGCAGCCAGTCGCCGTACGCGCCAATTGCATAGCAGTACATCGGTTTTTCTGCTGCTCCTCCGCAAAGCTCGCTGCTCTCCTGGCATTTCCACCAATGAGATTCATGAATGCATCTCCCAGCCACACATGATCGGGCTGACTCGCTGGCGACCCTAAGTTTTAGTGGCATGGTTCCCTCCTCCCTATTGAATCTCCTTGGAATTCAGCCATTTCGTAGCGTTCCCGTTCACGTGGAAAAAGAGCTGACGCTTGCTCCTCTTATAGGACCTCGATAACTACAGGACTATGTTATACTTTTTTGCAAATAGCACGACAAGGCCCACTGCAAGGCTTTGTCGAAGAAAAACCAACTACGCCTATCTCATCTGATTCGGGCAGTGAAGATCCAGCTGAGAGATATGTTGCAGCCTTTGTTGTAGAATCACGAACATTGACATGAAAAATAATAATGTACTCAATGTCGTTTTCCGTCATCATCTTTTGACGGTGGGTATACCAGCAGGTACAGAGGTAAATTTTTACTACAGAAAGGTCTAATTTTTTAGCCCTTTATTTATCGACTCATTTTTCGATGCAGTTTCCAAATATGAAATCCTTTTCGCCGGTCGGCTCTACTTTTCGAGTTACAGCACGTTAAAGTTACCATATATTGGCTACTATATAGCTATATTAGTCGTTAATCACCATAAACACGATTACATTAAACAATAAAGATGATTACAATGAACAATAAAAACTCACTTTATTTATGAATTCGTTGACGCTACGAATTCGATGCAATTGCATACAAGTTCGTGGCAGCATTTCTACGAACCGCCCAACGCTTCTCTGAGAGTCATAATGTTTGTAACCATGTCGTGTTTTGGTTGCTATTATATTTGGGGGCTTTTTTTATTCGGCTTATTTTTTAATGGAGATTCAAACCAAAATGAAGCCTTGTTACTTCGGTCGGCTCTACTTTTCGATGTATGGGACTTTGAAGTTCCATTGTTTTCCTATGGAAAGAAATATCCGGCGATGACACAGTGTAATGGACAACTTTTCAAATAGGTTTTTTTAACTTAACTGAACCTAAGCTCACCTAGGTTAGGTAAAAAACAAATTTAAAAGGTGGTCCATTACACTGTGCCATCGCCGGGTATTTCCTCCCATAGGAAAACAATGGGAACTTCAAACTCATATGCCCCATAAACAATAGCCGACCTACAAGAAAGGACTCCATTCCTGGAATCTGCATTAAAAATGAGTCGATTTAAAGAAAAAAGGTTAAAAAAATGATTGCTCACTAAAGTAAGAATTTACCGTTACAGTACAAAAAATAATCATATGTTACCATGTTACCTCCCACATACATGTGATTACTCCTTACGAGGCATTCAAATTTGCCTCCAGCCTAGAAGTTTTAAATACTTAGGATGAATTAGCACGGTACCGCCCAAGGAGGTGATTTAACGGGAGGTAGCAACGGCTAGGGCGATCGGAACGTGAACGTTCCGGCAAGAGTGAGTCACTGATTGGCTACCAGCACGAATGGCTTGGAGCCTGTGATTGGTGGGAAAAGATGACACGGAGCTTAGCCTTATTGTTGGAAATAGAGCAGCCATCGAAAAACAAAATAATCACCTGGTCCCATTGAGCTTCCTCGGTACCGACAGCCAACTGTAAATCCTTCGTACTTCTCTAACCTCTCGATATTGACGTATTACAGTAAAATAGGTGTTACAAGCGTTGCGAATAGTAACGTGTGGCTGCCGTACCAGCCGAAGATACGTCCAGTCGACATTGAAAGGCTGTACGGTATAGTGCGCGTAATGAATAAGGTTCTCACTGAAGACCAGAAGATTCTCTAGCTATGGCACTGACACTGACTCTTGTCCATTTCAGAATGATATTTGGCAATGACATCACCTTGAAAGTTAAACTCCGGCGTTAGAAATATAATAAATAGAAGAACAAGGAGTTCATAGTTCGTTTGATGATAATAAAGCGATACTGCTCTGTCTACAGTAAAATACAGAACCCAAAGCTACTCTTTCGTTCACCATAACCAAAATGTTATCAGTTCAGGCAACCTTGTCTCAACAGAGCTCTAAGTTGTTTTGTTCATGAGGCTAATGTTTTTCTTAATACCTTATGTGCTCGTATGGCAAGTGTGCATCGAACGGAAATTTGTAGACGAACACTAAGTTGAGTATCAGCAAAGTAGAATAATGAAAATATGGTTGATTATAAGACATTAGTGGACTACAAATTTACTTTTCAGCATTGAACGATCTCTTCTTCTCCTTTGCTAGGTACGTCAAGACTTGGCATCGCCTCAAATGTTATGGTGTAAGTTGATCATTTATTCTAGCCACAAATGTGAACAAATTCCTCCGCAATAATGATGCCCTTTCTTGGTCAGTTACATTGATCGAACACAAGGATATATAAGAACTTTCTTTGCTAGCTGCGTAATGATAGTAATGAGTAAATCGACACAACTGCACCGGAACATAATAACTCGAGATCGGTCCAAATGATATTTGTCTTTGCTCATTTATGTAGGCGACAGCACAGTCAGCAATCTCTGTAAACAGTCTCAAGTGGAAGTTCAGTTAAGAAAGTTAAGAATACCAAGTGAATTG
Source organism: Parhyale hawaiensis (assembly GCA_001587735.2). Lineage (NCBI taxonomy): Eukaryota > Metazoa > Arthropoda > Malacostraca > Amphipoda > Hyalidae > Parhyale > Parhyale hawaiensis. The sequence continues at coordinate 1,629,475 of LQNS02277219.1, forward strand.
TTTGTGGAACAAAATTCTGATGTTTATTTGCCTGACGGCTGCTAGATTGCGACTGTTGCCACTCAAGCATCTTCTCATTTGGTAGGTTTGTAAAGATTTGGCGACACACTCGATAGGTTCTCAAAAACGAGGGCTCTCGCAGTTCGCCAAGATTTGACAACATGAAGGCCTTGACGATCACTAAACTAACAATGAAGTTGTCAGGCATCCTGTACTATGATATTACGGCAACAGGTGTCAAGCGCAACATGGCGTGGCTCATATACGGATCGGTGGTACAGTTAACAGCCTCACTCTTCTTACTGTCACAGTGGATTGGAGTGAAGTCCACCGATATACCGCTCAGTGCGAGGATGATGGCCATGGCACAGTTTGTGGAGGGAAACTGCAGGAGCGCCGCGTTAATGCTGCGATTATTGAAATGCAGAGGCGCCGCCAAAATGCTATTCTTCATCAATAACTCAGCCAAGTCAGCCGGATGCTTACACAAAGATAATCTGAAAACAATGGACTGCCCCTCTGTGGGTCTCATCATCATTACAGTGACAGGCATATTTTTCTACTGGCAACGAAAGCTAGCAGGCCAAGGCGAAGTTGGTCGCGTGGTTCTCTTGGCTAAAGCGCTGTACATAGTTTGCGGCATATATACCTTGGTCAGTACGCTATCGCTTCTGATAAACGTTCGCATGTGCTGCATCAATGCTGTTCGTGTTCTCAAGGCCCGCAGCCATCAACTTCTGGCATCGTTGACCAAGAAGCGGCTCTCTCCATCGGCAGTCTCAGTTACGGAAAATGCCCGACGCTACGCGTTGCTGCTCAAACATGTAAGTTGGACTCGATTAGGACTGGAAGAGAGAAAACAATTTCATTTTTCTGGGGGAAGTAATCAAATTTTTGGAAGATGATATTCTAGAATATCTGAAAAATTACAAAAGCAATTAAATAGGGACGCTCGAGGTAAGATGATTGCCCCGTAGCAAATAAATAAATAAATAAATAAATAAATAAATAAATAAATAAATAAAAAATAAAAAAATAACCTTTCATGGAGATCAGCACAATATTTGATTGCTGGATGTATTTTGGAGCCTGTCAAGCGATCCTTGACCAGTGCTTTACCAATATGAGCCAAGAAAAAGGGTGCTTATGCAATGTCAAGCATTGTTGAGCCCTAGACCTCAACAGTACTGTTGCGGTCTATGGTTGAGCCTAAGTTAGACCACACTTGACAAACGCTGCATAAAAAAGCTCAAAAAATCATGCTGTTATTTTAATTCATGCACTATTTTACTATAAGTGTCAATAAATTAGTCAAAGTTCTGTTGCAAGAAAAATATTGGATGGCAATATTGAGGCAGTAATTTCCAGCAGTGATCAAACATATAGCGATTGCCTCGTCGTAATGATAACGCGTTGGATAATGATTCATAAAATACTCACAAATCAAAGAAGAAAGCAAGTACTATGATAAATATTTATCTTATTCTCATAATTNGATGGCAATATTGAGGCAATAATTTCCAGCAGTGATCAAACATATAGCGATTGCCTCGTCGTAATGATAACGCGTTGGATAATGATTCATAAAATACTCACAAATCAAAGAAGAAAGCAAGTACTATGATAAATATTTGTCTTATTCTCATAATTGTCACCCATGACTGAAGACCAATAAATTTTACTATGAAGCCTGTTCACCGTCGTTAACGTCGTATATTTATGCCTAGGTCACAGTTGATTGTCTTAGCGATATTAGGAATAGTTCTCGATACTGAATCAATACATTAGCATTAATGCATCACAATTTCATATTAGTGTAGGTAGGGTAACAAACTGCTGTATTGGCTGAACATTCACCTAGAATGTTGGTCGTAGAGTGAAAAACAACATTGGATCGACTTTCCAAAAATGAACATTCCGCCCGTGTTAAAAAAGGAATGTTGGTTCAACACTGAATCCGAGGCCCAATGCTACTTGGGATGTTTGTCATCATTACTGTCGTTGAAAAAACTCAACACAAAAATACATAGAGAAGTGAAAAAGGACGATATGCTGTCAAATCAATACAAGTTTTCGTGCATCGGTATTGAGTCAGAGACACAGTGGTCACCTTAGTGACGGCGCTTGCCTTAAACAAAAATGAAAATACTACATGACCGAAAAATCAGCTCACTATCTTTTGAGTGCATTTCTATTCGTTGAAACAAGGTTTATGACATGAAATGCTTTTCATATAAATCCTGTGTTTAAGTATCGTGACGTTATACGTACATACACATAACCGAAGATGAGGAAATTACTGAAAATTTTAGCGAGTTTTTCACCTCAAAGATTGAAAAGCCAGCGGCCACAGTACCTCCATCCAACTTACATTCCCAATTTGTAAATGCAGCCCAGTCTGACAGCAGATTCCATTTTGTCGAAGCCAAACGTAAGGAAGTCCTGTAGTGCATTCAAACCTTAAAGACAAAGTCTACATGCTGTTACGATAGTTCCGTCCGGAAACGGTGAAAGCATGCGCTGATGTTCTCGTGGATCCACTTTTGCAGCTGATTAATCAATCGCTGAAATCAGGAATATACCCCACCGCTTGGAAGCAGGGAATCGTGAGCCCAGTTTTGAAACAAGAGGAAACTTATCTGAGAAATCAAATTACCGGCCGGTCACGGTTCTATGTGCTTTCTCTAAAGTTCTAGAAAAGATCGTACAAAAATATGTGGAAGCAAATGCCATTCCTTCCATTGAGCAGCACAGCTTTCGTCCCGGCAGATCCACCACTACGGCACTCATTTCTTCAAGCAGCAAGTGTTGGAGAGATCAAGAAATAGGACGAACAACAGTCATAAACTTTATGGATTTGAGTGCGGCCTTTGATCTACTGAGGCCAGAGGTGATGGAATGCAAACTGCAACAAGGTGGCTTCGACAGCACAAGTACGAAATGGTTTACCGACTTTCTGAGTGATCGTAGACAGAGGATTAGGATTGGCAATTCCACATCATTCGTCAGAGATGTGAACATAGGCAGTCCACAGGGATCGTTGTTAAGTCCATTACTATACACAGTCTATGTTGCTGATATCCCAAAATGCTTAAACAAGGTAGTAGCGACAATGTTCGCCGATGACACATCCATCTTCATTGCTGAGGCGTCACCAGAGG
>LQNS02277219.1:1638174-1651822 GCA_001587735.2 Parhyale hawaiensis
TTAGATAGGGGAAAAATGAGGAAGCCAGCGGGGGTTTTCCTGAAGGGCTAACTTACGGCCGTCATTTATCGCACACGTGCACCAGTCATTAATAACCCAATATGCCGTCATTTACAATGACGGCTCGGGACACTAGTAATTTATATTACAGTTAAAAATACTGGTAGGTATGCATTACCTACCATAGGAATATGTAAGAATATAAAGATGCGTTGTTGTATCCACATACTTTGGATACTCTGCGTGATATATGTAATTATGTATCTGTAATTAAATGGTCCGCAAGACAGATTGAGTCAGTTAACAACATTACAAAAGAATTACAAAATCCTAAGCTTGGCTGGGTACTCACAAATTGTAGCTACACAGCATTCAAGCCTTATACACACACCAAAAAATACCGATAACAGCTTTTACTCAAAGAGGCAAAGTCACTCGTTCAAGCAATTTTTGAAACTCAACTGATTGAGAATATTTGTGACGCTGAGGTCATAATGGAAAACTATACTTTCCACAGGCGTGACCGCAAAACCCGTAAATACGGCACAGTTGTATGAGCAAGAACAGCTTCGATGACACGTTCTACTAAAATTCTTTCAATAGACTATAGTACACGCGAAAGTCTAATTGTAAAAGCCAGAAAAAAAAATGGCCCGTGCGGTGTGTTATCGACCCTCGAAATGGGTTTCTGAGTAATTTGCAAGGCTGCTTGATAAAATTCAGACACATTGCAGTAGACATGAAAGAGAGAACTGTTTAGCCATTATAGGTGACTTCAACTTTCCTTTCCTAAAATGGCTACATCCTAACGGATCTGATGAAACAGGTAGATTTATTTTTCGCGAAAAGCCTTCATGAACAACAGATGAGATCGAACAAACCCCTTTTTTAACTTCAAGTAATGGATAAATTTTCATTAGTGCAGATGATTTTTTCGCCAACAAGGAAAGACAATATTTTTACCTCTTCTTCGTACAAAAAACTCAACTTGTCAAGAATATCAACCCCCAGGATACAGTTTTGTCTCATCACTAAGTCATTGATATCACAACCCAGTTCAATCGATATGAAGCGAGTGAGTCGAACAATCATGGGCTAAATAATAGAATAAGTTTTAGCTAGTTAAATGCTTCTGGAAGATGAACTGCAGACTGCAGCTTGTGTGAACTCCCTAAAGTCTTCTAAATGACTTTATTCGAAATGAAACAATGGTTGAAAAAATGCTAGTTAAACAGTGCGTGTAGTATCTCCCACTAACTATGAATGAAATGCCCTAAAATCGCTACCATAAATTGTGCAAACGCTTACTGAAGAAAAGAGCAAAATTGATCAAATTCCGAAAGCTTTTGTATGTATTGCAGCGAAGAACTCAGTGCCAGGGAAGACTGGAATAAATCGAACGAAAGCTAACAAAATCTTATTGTGAAGAGAAACGGGAAAAGAATTTGAAAAGGGAACAGTACAAGTACAAGAGAAAGCAGTACAAGTACATAAGTACATATTCGTTCATGCATCAAAAAGCACTCATTGAAAACAAAAATAGGACCATATTGGACGAAAATGGATCAATGATTGATGGCGATCAAGGGATGAGTGAAATACTCAGCCGTCAATACCAGAAAGTTGTTATCAACAAGAACGGTAACCCTGACGTTCAATTATCGGAAGCAACTGGTAACTACTTCATGGATTTTAAATTTACAAAACTAAGCGTTGAATTAGTCATTGATGAACTTGGAGGAAAAGTCTCGTCAGTATGTGCGAACCAATAATTTTTTACCCGCTTTACCTCATGTGACGTTAAGTCAATGGACGATAGGGTTATACCAAACAGTAATAAACTTGCAATCATTACTTCTATCCTCCAAACTGGAAACAGTATGAACTCAGCTAACTAGGGATCTATCTTCTTAACTAGTCGCTTAATGAAAACGTTCGATTTTGTGTTCCGTAAACACCCAGTGCACCAATAACCTTTTCACATCAAAACAACATGGTTTTCGACATAAACGTTCCACTACACAACTGTTGAAACATCATGATTTCATCGAAGAATCATTGCGTCACGGGAAGACTGCGGACGTAATATAGCTGGATTTTTCTAACGCTTTCGATAAAACCGACCACGGAATCCTAATATTTAAACTTTTCCGTATGGGAATCCGAAGATAATGTCTTCGGTGACTCGAAGCATTTCAGTCAAATAGAACTCAAGTGTAATAGTCAAAAACAGTGTTTTCAGGAGAGCGGGTACTCACTGGAGTACCACAAGGCACCGTGCTTGGGCCAGTACCTTTTCTTATCATCACCAATGACATGGGGTACGGATGCAACTATGCAGGCCCTTCGTTATTTGCTGATGATTCACGAATACAGAACTGTGTAAGCTGCTGTGCAATCAGTTGAAAGCGTACCGTCTGTCCTTTGAGATTCGGAGAGTATGTACCAATTGTTGTCGAAAATAATATGCGTCTGACAAAACAAAATTCGAGATACTGAAGTACGGAAAAAATCAATCTATTTTTTTTAATCTACGCTACATTCTACTAGCAATGGGAAAGCAACTGAAAGAAAAACAGTTTTAAGAGACCTTGGAATAAGAATGTGAGCGATGCTGTCTTGAAGAACTTATTGCTAAGAGTTATCGCTGCAGGAAAGAAATGAAGCGGTTGGGTTTTACATTTCTCATCAAAAGAAGGAGAGGCGATGTTCACTCTGGGGAAGCGTATAAATCTGCCGAGAATAGAGTATTGTTGTCCACTTTCGTTTGTCGAGTACGAGAAGAAGAAAAAAAAAACAACTTGAAGCGATCCGAAGATCGTGGACTGCCAAAATTCGAAACATGCAGAAGTACGATTATGACAGTTGCATACAATTCAACGAAGATTCCAGCGTTCTACAATCAGATATATTCGAAAAATTCTGTAACGTATCACTCTGAATGTGAATGAATGGACGGTCGCCAGACACTCACAAAAAACTGGAAGGACTTCGACATACGCATTCCAAGCAGAGATGGCGCAAAGTTTAACAACTTCACTCTGTAAAGACGATGCTATTTAACAAAATCCCTCTGCACAGTCCTAACGCTAGTGAAGTGAAAGTTATAGAGTTTAAAAGCTTGCTGAGTTCTCATTTAAGAAGAACAAAAACCAACGCCTCGGTGAAAAAATACTGTGTGTCATGTCGACCTTGTGGAGATACAACAAGCCTTCGTTTTAATTTTCCTAATTTAACCTCAGATGCAGTAATTTTTGTGTCATGAACTTTTGATGCGCGATTACACAATATACTGGAACTAAAATTTTGAAAATTAATAAAACAAATTACAGAATAAGAGGTGACCTTTATCAAAGACTTCCTGTACGGCATAGTCCAACTGGTATCCTGCATTTTTAAATTTTTTATTCGGGATCAAATTTTATTATTAGAGGTACCCGCTAAATGTACTATAGGCTATCGATTACATAAACTGACCTCTTGGAATTAATCGTCAAGCTTAAAAAAAAAAAACTTTGGAATACTGCGTAAACTTCATCGAGAATTTCTTGTTCTTGAAATCTCAAAGCACTGGGGCACTCGACACTGTCCGGGTTTATTGCTTAGTGTTCAATTCCAGGATTTGGTAATTCATGAAGGCTTGATCCATTACTGACCAAACGGTTCCTTGCAGGTGAATGAGCTCCGGAAAGACTTCAGCGATGCCTGCTTGCACATCGACAACGATCATCTGCTCAGGCAGGTAAAAGCAAATATATACAAAAAACGCATCTGCGGCTAATATTAATTCATATAATTTCAGAATTCTAATATTTGCTCGTTAAAATACAAGAATTAACACGAATGAACGAGTTCTTATTTGGGTCTCTACGTTTAAATATCACCTTAAGATAAAATCCAAATCCAAATTATAGAATTATTTAGTCATAACCTTCATATTTGAATAAAACATTCAATAACCACCTAAAAATAGCGTTTTAAAGCTAGAGAGTATATATAGAATTATCCAATCATAACCAGTTTTTTAAATGCTAAATTTGTATAGTTCTCTTACTTTGGGCCGTCAAGATTTCAGTTATTAGTTTAAACACATTGCCCTACTGGCAACGCAGAAGTTCTTAGGTCATTAACTACACAATATATTGACCACCAGCTACTTCAAAGGGGAAAGACTGCAAATTGATAAAACTGAGATAATTTTTTTCCCGACAACATAGCATCCACAAACAAAAAACTGATTGAGAGACGCAAGGAAGGGATCGATTGGAAAGAAGCACGTATACACTAGCAATGGTCAATGTTAAACAGCAAAATTATTTTTCGTAAATATAGGGTAATTTTAATCTGTACTTTGGGCGATCGTCATCCACCGTAGATTTTTAACTGTGTAATTGTGTTTCCTACTGATAAACACACATCTTGCGTTACTACGAACAGCTTTCTCTCATTTGAAGTCGCTATATAACTGGAAATGATTTTGACTGAATTTTTCCATGTATCGTCAGACCCACTTGGGATTTTGAGTGAACATTCAAGTATCATACAATCGATGATCGGATACTTATTGGAGGCGGCTTCTTATAGAGCTGGACAACCGGTTAAAACTCTCCGATTTTCTGCAGGCTCGTTTGATTTACCAATTTCTATTGAGACAACCTCGTCGTTAGCTTTATGCTCCAATGTCAGGGGTTAGTTATTGCCGTAGGTGATTGCGCACGTACATGCTGAGGTTTCAGTCCTGCCGACAAAGTCTGCTGAAATTATTTCTTTGGTAGTCTCAAGCTCAAATAGTATGCAATTAATGCATTAAATCTAATGTTTAGAACTGAAGCTCTGAACAGGATAGAAGTAACCATTTCTAACGAAGTGGGCTATTAGAAAATACCTTTATAATTGATTGGTTCAGCAGATGCAGAAGATCGACAAGCAACTGAAGAACATTGCTCCCCTGACCCTGCTGAGGGCCTACACGCTCAGTCGCGGCTCCTTATTGCTGGTACGGTTCTTAAAGTTTACGTTATGCTCTCGTCAGGCTAGGCAATGTTGCTTAGTATAGTGAAAAAAGGTTATTTTGGTCGTTAAATATGGACATACAGAATTATAGCGAAGTAATCGATGCTGAAGAGTGCGAAGCTTCATTTAGCTGTTGATGACATAATATTGTGTTCTTGATAACTTCGCTCGTTACTAAGATTCCTCGTCTTTGAGGCTTGCCCTACCTCATATTATAATCTTATTATTCCCATAGTTTTAAATGACGGGATGATGTCGGTGAGTTTTGTGATTTTTCCCCTAATCATTCCTAAGAATTCCGTTACGTAACCGAAAGCGTTTCCTGTCAATACTTCTCAGCTTCACTATTCTTTAACAGGTCCTCAATGCAATTGTGTCGTACGTGATCATCCTGCTGCAGATGAAGGACGTGATACTTCACCACAGCAACCCTGCTATTGAGAACAGCACCGTAACGTCCCTCTGAAGAGCAAATATTGCAAGGGGAATGCCTCAAGATAGTTTTATGTTAATATATCCATATCCTATCTATATATTAATACATAAGTACCTACCTACCTTTCATGCCAAGCTTTTCAATATTAGATCGACGGAAATTAGAGATACGCTTTTGGGAAGTCGGCTATATATAAATTCTACGTTGTCGTTCAGGTGTCAGGTCGAGTTATATTCTTCGCTTTAGGGCAGGAAAAATTTCGAGCACTGAACATATAATTCGGTAGGATCTGTGATAAGGAAGTTAACACTGAGCTCGACTGCATGACCGTGTACGTTAAATTATTGGTGATGGGGGACGTACAATTCGACTACTTCACGTGCATATTTTCCTTGCTCACAGGCAGAGTGATGAATATACCTTTCAGAGCTAAGAAGCTCTTGATGGTGACTCGTACAGGCAGGAGTGAAGGGTGAAAATTGCGCATGGTCCATGACCAGTTAAATAACACCTGACTTTTGCGAAAAAAACAGGTGGTGATGATGATCCAACGGGTCACGGGCAATGTGGTATAACATAAAACTTGATATTTGCTTATTACCGTGATATTTCCAGGGAGCCAGCCTTACTTTTTCAAAGCCCCTCTAGACCGTGAAAGTTTTACGGGTGCAACTAGTAAGTTATTAATACGCTAGTGAAAAAGTGTCACGCCGTTTCTTGTAGAATGAAATTAGAGATTTGAATTCAAATGTGAATCAGCCAGTACAAGGAAGACAAGTACCCCTTAGGAGGACAACCATTTCCCCTAGAAAGGCAACTACTCCTTCTAAGAAAACGACTATCACTTAGGAGGACAACTACCCCTTAGTAGGACTGCTAATTCCCTAGAAGAACAACTACCCCCATATGAGGACAGTCACTCCCCTCCTCTTAAGAGGACAGCTATCTCCTAAGAGGATAACTACCCTCCGAAGAGGAAAAGTACTCTTAGGAGGACAACCCCCTCCAGGAGGACAACTATCTCCCCAGTAGGACAATAAACACCCTTCCATGAGAACATGTACATATAGAGTTTTATTTCATTTGGTACAAAATACTTTATTCGCAGCGATATTACAGCTGAGAATTTCAACATCAATAAATAAAGGATCACATATTTACATTTATCTAGCTCGCATAAATGAGCAACATAATATAGAAGCAAGCGAAAATACCAATTGAAATGGTAATTCACATACTCTTCAAACGCGCGCTCAGCAATAACACGCTGCATCGCAGAAGCCTCAGGACGGAAGCCACCCCTGTTGGAGCATAACTAAGCCATTTTGGCGAATGGAGACCAGGCGCGGCCCGTCAGTGGACTTTGAGGACTTGGTGAACTTTGTAAACTTCTTTGACTCTAGGGATGGAATGGAACGGAATTGTAAAATACTTTAAAATAAATATTTTTCAATGGGTCACGCGTAAACTAGTAGATGCTTAATTTTTCCCCCTTCTCGTGAATCCCCTGCAAATATGTTTTCCTTTGAGCTTCATGATGAGCAAACAGAGCAGAATAACAAAGAAGAGTAAGGGAAAGGTATTGTTCAGAACAGACTCACGATGAAGAACGAAGAAACTGGAGGTTTCGTTGATGTAAGTACAGTTGTTGAAAAAAAATGCGTACAATATTAGCCCAGTAAAATCTTATGCATGTGTAAATAAATACTGGTACAGTTTAAATGCGTCGTTAGCTTATAAAAACTGAGAAAAGTGCGTATTGTGGTAGGGTGGTACCGTAGCTCTCGCACTGCCTGTTACAATGTCTCAGACATTAGTTTGTGTTCACTCAAAATTTGTATTTAGAGGTTGAATATACGTACCTTCCATCGCGCCTCTTCTTACTTTTTACCAATTTTGAATCCTTAAGTATCTACTTCTACTGCTGTTAGTAATCAGGAGCCGTAAGCTTGTAGTGAAAGATCTACTATGCCTTGCTAAGGTAGCAAATGCATAGATATGTTCATAGTCACTTTCTTTAGCGCCTATGGTTTAGGGTCCTTTCATTGGAAGCACATGTGAGTAGATCAGACAGGCCACGAGAATACGTTAGCTAGGCTCGAATATGGTGTGTCATGGTGAGTCACCTTCTGTGTGTTAATTTAACCTGAATTAGACACTTGGGATGGTGTTCGTTCAGTTCCTACTTTACTTTCATTCTTTTTAGTTTCCTGCTGATATCTTTGATTCTCTCGTCCTCTTCTTTACCAACTTTTACAGCATACTGCATGATAGGGTCAACATACGAATGATAAACATTCATGGCTTAAAAGATTAAACATCGTTTCAGTACATAAATGTTATCGGTATGTATAGTATGTCAATAAACACTACGGTACCATTTTTTGAGAGGTAAACTACATAATAATCTGTTATCAACTAAGTTTAAGACACAAACGTCAGCAAGGTCAAAACCCCGAAGGAAATTAGATTTGTCGTGTCACGGTCGTGATGTAACATGATGTAGATAACATAAACGATATGGCTTGTTACCCTCTGTGACTGGGATCCACAGTTTCTGTGTTTACTTTCTTTTTTGTGTCGCTACTGATTGCAGTTGGTGACTACAGGCAGAGAAATCATCAGTTTAAGTTAAAAAGAGCTCCTAACCAAGCATATTAGCTGAGAAGACCGTTGAAAAACGCTTGTTATAAATATAGTACACAGTGAACTCTCTTGCACCCCTGGGAATGCAATATGGCCTTCTACGGAGTACTAAATCTTCGATTATGCAATTAATTAAAAAAATTAGCCTAAGTATTTTTTCACCTATCAATCTTCACCCTGGAATATTGAGTACATTGAGTAAGTACTTTTTGTGTGCAATCTGATCAACAACTACGAAACACTGAAATCCAAATTTGTAAATGAAACTGATGAGATTATTGATCAGTCAATGTTAGACTCTCCACCCTGGCCGATTAGTAATCCCATCAGTTCCTTTTAAATATTTAGATTTCAATGCATCGTAGTTGTTAATCCTGCAGATCGTGTACAAAAAAGCACTCAACGTACTCAGTGTTTGATAACTTAGCAAGGTTTCGCGTTTCATTTTCATTTTTAATATTTTTTTGTTTTGGGGGATTTTATTAAACAGACTGTTGAAAATAGAGTTTGGCTTCTTCAACGATACCAGAAAGTTCATCCAAGATGCAAGACTTTAATTTTGGAGAAAAAGTTAAAAAAATATATATCCCTAACGTTCAAACTCGCTTTTTATCGGCAAATTTCTTTCAATTACTTTACTTTTTATTGCAAAATGCCAAGAACTGGAGTATGAGATGGAGCTATTGAAAGAGATAGCATGTAATAAAGTAGCTGCTAATGAAAGGTAGACCTACCGAGTTAGCAGCGAAGGAGCACTTGGAATCGATATCAGACTGTTGATCTATGCAAACAGGAGCTGGCAAGGTTATTCCTAAGCGATTATGACTCACACAGGGACAGAAGTTACTCACTATCATAATAAGAAAACTTTCAATTGCTCATGAAGGGGCAGTGTCATCAGAGCAAACAAACATGAACTTAATCGATGAAGGCAAACAAACATTGTACGAGAAGGACACGTTCTGCCGCTGCAGTAGTTCTTCACTCATCGCACTGTGGTAGGCAATTTCATGCCTTATATTTAAATTAGTTGTAAGGTTCAGAAGATCGCTCCCTTGCCAAAAACTACCCACAGTATAAGATGACGTTTGTTACTTTCAGTACATGGGCTATGAAGCTTGGGGGAACTCTGTACTATGATATTACAGACAATGGTGTGAAACCGAGACTTACTTGGCTGCTATACGGCTCATTCGTACACATTACACTCCTAATGTTCCTGATGTGCCAGTGGAGCAGCGATGTGCCCGGTGCGATGGGCTACAACGACTACCTTTTAACGAAAGCAATGATCGTCGAAGAAACCTCCAATAGTGCTTCACTTTTACTGTTACTGATAAAGTGCAGAGGCATCTCCGAGATGCTGTTGTTCCTGAAGCGTTCGCACTCTTCCTTGCCAGAATCTTCTTCTAAGGGGAAGATGCAACTGCTCGACTGTGCCTCTGCATTTTTAATTTTCATCACACTAATGGCTCTGGTGTTCTACTTCAGAGGAGTTGCGACAGGGAAAACTGATGCTGAATATATAGATAATGCGTCCGGTGCAGTCCTCTTCTTCATTAGCGAGATTTTCATTACAGTTGGAGTATTACCAGCCCTGATAAACTTTCGAATGTGCTCCATCCACTCCGTCAAAGTCCTTAAAGCCAACGCCCATCATCTTCTGACGCAACTACACACACAACAACTCAACATGCCTGAAAGTATACTAATGAAAGAAGCTAGACGCTACGAAGTGCTGCTAAAAGAGGTACGTTTGGCTGGATACGGGAAAAAAATCACCGTCCGTAAAATATGAGTGTCCGTAACGAGTAAAAATTTTTCCTTTTGACACCACTCGGGGGTTCATAAGGGGAATTTCGGAAAGAATAAGGATTATAGGATTCTTTACATATCATTTAAAGTGCACACATTTTTCGAGCAAGCGATTGGGGATAGGAAAAAGGTATTCCAACTCACATAGAGCAAGGCATTCTGTCACTCATGTGGAGAATGACCTTTTGGCTCACTTGTTGGGAATGGTAATGTGACTCACATATCGGGAATGATGCGTCCCACATATCGGGAACGGCACTCTGGCCTACATATAGGGAATGAAGTTTTCACTCACATATGAAACAAGGCATAAATCGGACAAAGAAAACTGAGAATGACTAGTTGAGCACACTATTATAATTTCATTAATTCATTTATTACGTGCCTTGCAGTTTTCAAAGGTCAAAGAAGATTTTGTTGAAGCAAATGCCTGGCCAATCACAGTGCGTCTCTTCAGCAACATATGCTCCATAGCTATGTATTCTTTCACCTTCCTAATAAAGTACGAGATGGTAATGGCAGCTGGAGCAACCACGCTCGGGGTCTTCTTCTTCTACACGTACAGCATTGGAGACAAATTCACGTCTGAGGTGAGCGTTCAGCTCCTCGGGTGTAATTCTTTAACGGAGTGTATACGTTGCATGTGCTTTGGTACAGCTGGAACACTTATACTGTGCCCAATTAGGATCCATATAGGAATACGAAGTTTGAGACTAGGAGAACGTAGCTTTCGCTCAGCTTTTCCTTTTTTCTGAAGAAACTAAAATCATTGCTTTTAGTCGTGGGTTAAAGCTAAGGTGAGATATGAAGCGTTGCAACAGCTGTTATTATAGTTAGTTATAGTCAGAATATTTAAGCCTCCTTTTCCGCGCAGAACGATATCACAGAGGAAAGAGCAAGGGGCATACAGAAAACCAATAGAAACGGGAAACCAATGCACGAAGGTGTTCCTCCACAGGATCAACGCGCATGGGACGAGCAAGTCGGGAAAGAAAAGGAAGAACAGAATAAAGCATGAGCAAGTAGGAGTACGAAATTTGGAAGGAAGCAAAGTGGGCACGAAATACAGACGTCCCGAAGGCCTAGCTAATGGCTAAGGTAACCTACGCAACCCCCAAGGGGAGCCACTCCCCATAACGCAAGCGCTGTAATTCTATGGCACCAAATCAGCTCATAAGCTGCACCAACGAGAACAAGTTGAACTTCACAATAATGCGCAAATGTCTGAGAAATCCTGGGAGATATCACAGTGGGTTGTGTGAAGAAGAAAAGTGTTCACTGCAGCAACAAAACGCACACCGGTAGGTGTAAAAATGGGCATAAATTATAGAAGTTTTAGCAGCTAAAATTATGATGCTCATTGGATATAAAATATATCGATTTATGGTTCGTAATTATGAAAGATATTGTTATATCAAAAGGCACAATGTAACGCGACAGCCAGAAGCTGATAGAGATCGTCATTACTAGTAATTATCATACATCTTACGTAGTCATCCCGGTATATAGCTACGTAGTTGAATTAGATAATGTACATGTCAACTTATACGCTGTGTCGTAAATTAGGAAATCCTCGAGCTCGGTCCGATAAAAGGATGTACTCTCGCACAAGCTTTGAAAACCACAGTCAAGTGAGGTTGGGCGGTCTATGAACATGACCTTTGATTGAACTTGAGCGGTAAGTTACATAATAATTATTATGAGTGGAATAACATTGTGAATTGCTTGCGGATGAGACTTAAAACCTTTCATTTCGGCCATAAGAAATGTACCACATTTTATTTTGGGCACCAAAATATAAGTAAAATAAGCAACTTCATTGTTTAATAAATACAAGAGGGCCCGCGCTGTCATAAATGACAGCGAAAAATTTATGTTAATCCTGCTTCATTGATCCTGCTTTCCTTCCTACTATTGCCAACTTTAAAGATCATGCAGATGAGGGTTCACGGCTTCATAATAACTGAGCATCGACACTTTTATTTCCTTTCTATGACATGGAAAAATTAATTATTTTTCAGGTAGTTCAATAACACTGAAAATAATTTATCGATTTTGTATCATAGATGGCCTAAAATGTCATAATTGTCCCATACTTTTTTTTATTATTATTGAAAGCTATTTCGTCGACAATAATTGGATCAAAGCTGAAAGAATAGCTGCTAATGCAACGGAATTATCTGTGGGAAGAAACTAAGAATGAAGATGCATGAGAGTGCTAATGGAAGCTTCTGATATGTTCAGTGTTGAGATTTTAACTTCGACAGTGCAAGAAGCGCATACAGCCATAAAAGTCGCCCTATACTTCGCCATAGGTTCGATAGGTTCGCCAATACTCGTACAAATCAGACTAAGCCTTCAATTTCTCCATTGTTTGAATTTCAACTGTCGTTAATTAAGGTACGTTTGCCATCATCTGCAACCTGACTTATTATCTACCAGTCAGTTTTCAATGAAGCTTGGCAGGGTGACCATGGACAGCCTCCAGCTTAGGCTAATTTCCGCCTATCGTTTTGTGAAAGCGTGACAGAAAATGGATAAATAAACAGATAAGTGAATAGACAGATATATAAACAGATAAATATGCGTTGGTCTTCATTACATTGTAGACTAGAACACTCGGTCGTCAAAAATGTTGGCAAAGAATTTGTGATGATACATTTCCATCAAGCATAATTTTGGTATGAATTGTTTATGTAGGATGCACTGCAACTGTCAAACTGATGGAACATAGTAGATAAGCATGATGGGCCTAAATTCTGTTGAAAAATACCAACCTTTTCTTCGGTGATACGCTGAGAAGTAATTCTTTTTGCCCTGAGTCGACATCGCTCTTAATATATACTAAATTCGATATCCAAGATACTCGATAGCGTCAGTTTTTTTTTCTCAAATGAAAAGTTATTCTGTTGAAAGAAGAGTCCAAATTGACAAAAATATATATATATATTTGTTGCCAACTGCCAAGAAATACTCTCGTTCCCCGGTGAAGCGCATCTTACCATTTGCTTCATGGATTATGTAATCAATTACAGCATCAGCGTAAACTCAGAGCAACACAAGTTTGGATGAAGGAGAGACTTGTATTCAGATATATGTTTGCCATCATCTGCAACCTTGTCTATTTTCTATCAGTTGTCAATGAAACTTGACAAGATGACCACAGTCACCAACCTGGGCTAATTATCGCTTATCCGTGTTTTCTGTTTTCTTAAAATGTGACAGAAAATGGGGAGATAAGCAAACACATAAACAAAAAAATACAGATAAATACACATCGGCCTCTTCCACTAGTAGTTACATACACAAGGTAATATTATGATTCAGGAATTTAAATTGGGTTATGGTACATGACTATCAGTTGGATTGTATACTACTGCAGCCTTACCCCTGTGGTGCCAATTGGCCTATATCTGTAGCACGAACAAGTGCATGCGTGTTTCCCTGGGCAGGGTATGATCAAGTTGACTTTACCTTTTCCTTTACCCCAGTTCTACAGCAGAATCTAATACTAAGAATGACCGTCGTGTGTTTATATATATATGTTTATATATGTTTATATATATAACATATTTATTTATATGTTCGGTGTTACGCTCTTAACGAAATAGATAGGCGGAATTTAGCCCAGGTTGGAGGCTCTGGTTGTCCTCTCAAGCTCCATTGAAAGTGATAGGCAGAAAATAGGCCGGATTGTAGAAGATGGCAAACGTACCATAAGCAGGGAGAGTTGAAATT
>LQNS02277219.1:1655934-1671401 GCA_001587735.2 Parhyale hawaiensis
CCCACTCTAGTAGGTTATTGTTAAAGAAGATAGGTGGCAACTGCTGGTTAGTACAGGGTGAGAAAAGCATTAATGTGGTTTTATTCTCATGAGCAGTTAATCTATTTTGAGTTAACCATTCAGACAAAACATTTAAAAAAGTTTTTATATCAGTTATAGTAGCTTGAAAATTACTACTATTGGTGTAGAAAACTGCGTCGTCCGCATACAATACACAATTCATACCGAGAGTAGTAATGTCATTAATACCCTCGTACTTAGGCACGTTTACCACGGAAGAATTTTTACGTTATTACACGGATCACCTCAGTATTCATTGAGGCGAACGACGTACTCGTATAGAACAATATATATATATATATATATATTTATATCTATATTCTGGCACTCATTATCTACGAGCGTATCACAGCAAAGTACGTGGAGTAGTGCAAGACGATTTCTTTGTTTAAGTAGCGTGAACACGTCTGTCAGGATGGTTTCGGGTATTCGTCAGGGTAGTGTTTTGGGTCCCTCTTTGTTACCTCCGCCAAAAAGGTTACATTTTCGTCGGGTTTGTCTGTCAGTTATTCCGTCTGTCACTAAAATAACTCAAAAATTTATGACCAGATTTTGACGAAATTTATAGGGATTATTAGGTATGTTAGGAGGAACAGATGATTAGCTTTTAGTGAAGATCCATTCATCCGTTTCTTGTCTGCCTCAATTTTCTCAATGCCGTAACTCAAACAGTTACGGACGGAGTTTTATTGAATTTGCATGAGTTGTTAGGTATTTGATGAGGAGTAAATGACAAAATTTTTTTAATGATCCGTTTGTTCGTTTGTTTGTCGCTGTTTTCAATTTTATGTTTGTTATCACAATAACTGAAAATATTATGAAAGGATCTTTTTGAAATTTATGGGAGTTGTTAGTCATGTTAGAAGACATAAATGATTAAATTTTGGTGATGATGGAGAGGTCCCTTTGTGAATTTGACTAATGTTTGACTAATGTTAGCAGCATAACTCAAAAGTTTACGAACAGATCTTCACAAAAACTACTGAAGCTGTCAACACTGTTGAAAGGCCCAAATGATTAGATTTTGATGTTGGAACAGAGAAAATTATGGTCTTAGAAACAATTTGAATTTTTGCTACCGTTGTCTTGCTTGGCGGAGATATGCGCTTCTAGAGGGCTCTAGTTTGTAATGTCCACTAGTGATATATGTTTCACTTCTTGGAGAACACTATGGTCAACTATACTGATGATCCCACTTTGGCAACGGTGATTCCGGCCCTTGGCTTGCGGGAGGATGTTGCCCGGTCTTCAAGCAGAGACTTTTCACGGATTAACATTTGGTGCTCGTTATGGAGTACGATACTGAACACAGATCCCCAAATCGAGATAGGCGACACTATTCTGTAGAGATCAAGCTGTTCTGAATTAACTTTTTGTTCCTCTTTGATGAGAAACTAAGGTTGCAAATGTGGCGTTTTGTCTCATGTGCGCCCAGCCGACTTATCGGCTCTGCTAGTTGGTCCTGTGCTCAGAATAATCTGGTAGACCTATCCTATAGACAGAGCGTTGCTTACCTTTTTATGTTGTATAAGGCGTCCACTGTTCAATACTGTAATGTTGCCAGGACCTTTGACAAAACCACACGAGCTGCAACCGTAGCATATGTCTTTACTTTGGAAATGGTTAAGTGCCAAACACGTCAGTTCGGAGGTGTTTCATACTCAGAATTGTGAAGTCATGGAATTCGTTTTTGGCATCCGGGTTCAGTCGTTTCTATCTGCAAGCGTTCGTTTCAGCTGTAATTGTTTTTTTTTATGGACTCTTCCTTACAGAGCCTAGGACGTCGTAGAGTTACTTTATGCTTAATTTGGGTTATTCCTGTCTCTTGACGACCTGGCGTGAAATTTTACTCATAAATAATAAGAGCACGATGCAATTCACGCATAATAAAGGCTCTCCGCTCTACAGACACTTCAGGGTGGTTCATTTTTATTACAAGAGAAACACAGATTATCAATAATTGTAGAACAGCTTCATATCCTTATCCATAGATTTTCTATGTTTATAAAATTTACATCAGTAAGGTGGCAAATTCTCAGATAGTAATACTTCTTGATATGAAATATCTAGTAATACGAACTTAATCTAACGAGGTTCTTCACAGAGGAAAGAGAGAGGGAAAAAAACTCGTGCTTTCCTTCACAGTGGGAAATTGACTGCGCTAACATTAAAGTCGGTGAATGTGATACATGTTTCTTAGCATAAACATACATTCTACTGCAGAATATTTATTGAATTTGTTTTCCAAATAAGAAGCTTTACGAGCAAAAGATGTATAATTTAAAATGTATGTTTAGAGCTTAATCAATAAATTTTTAGATAACAATTTCTTTATTAGCAAGATAGAACATTAGATTGGAGTGTCAAACAGACCAGAGTTACTGTTGTTGGCCTTTCTAAGGTAGAACACGACAAAAGTACCATCTTCAATTTGTTTAAACAGCTTAGTACCACCTAATGTTTATGAAACGAACCACAAAAAGGTTTTAGGAAGATGAGACCATTGATGACATGCTTAGGTCAGGTCGTCATCACACTGTCAGGAACCTCAAGAGCGGTAAAGCAGTAGGAGCCAGACTGAGAAGGAATCCACTGAGAAAGCAGAAAATCATGTTTGATGAGATGATAATATCACAAAGATCAATGTCCAGATTAATCGAAGATCACCTAAAGATGCTAGCTTATCTACGATCCCCTGGTCACCTGTTAGCTTCGACTTTGAGAAGAATCAGAATGGAAGGATCCTAACAGTTGGTGATAGAGTACGTAGGAGGAGCTCACAGAAATAATTAACCTTTTCACGTTGTTACCGCGCATGCGCGAGCGCCTGACTTTTGTTTCTTAACGCTTTCCATCGGCGAACCCACAGTGGAGAGACAGGTACCTAAAAACAATTTTTTGTGAATCAATCTCTGTGAGGATGGCACGATAGCAGTTTCCTGCGCCATGCCATTTTTTCGCAATAACATTTTTTACCTCCGCCAAGGTGGTTATGTTTTCGTCGTGTTTGTCTGTCTGCCTCTTTGTTTATCTATTTGTCTGTCTGTCACCAAGATAACTCAAAAAGTTACGAACCGATTTATATGAAATTTACCGGGATTGTTAAGTAAGTTAGGAGGAACAGATGTCCATCAGTTTGTTTGTTGGTTTGTTTGTCTGCCTCATTTTTCTAATGCCATAACTCAAAAAGTAATGAATGGATTTTGATTAAATTGGCATGACTTGTTAGGTATATAACAAAGAGTAAATGACCAAATTTTGATAATGATCCGTTTGTTCGTTCGTTCGTTTGTCACTGTTTTTAATTTTATGCTTGTTAGCACAATAACTCAAAAAATAATGCATGGATCTTTATGAAATATATGGGGTTTGTTAGTAATGTTAAAAGACATAAATGATCAAATGCAGATTGGTTCGTTCGATTGTTTGTTTGACTCATCTCATGTTTGTAGTAACATTTGTAAGCAGTATAACTCAAAACGTTATGAACGAATATTGAAGAAAATTGTACAAGCTGTTATTACTATCAAAAGTCGAAATTGATTAGATTTTTGAGTTTATACAAAGAAAATTATAGTTTCAGAGCCAATTTAAATTTTTTGCTACCGTTGCCTCTCTTGGCGTAGGTATGCGCTCTCAGAGTGCTCTAGTTTATGTCTGTACTGTTTAGCTCATTACCCTTTAAAAGTCACCATTAATAATAATGTCATGTCTGTTCCTTTTAACGTGCATTACATTACTTGCTAATTTGGTAATCCGATCATACGTTTTTGAGATATCTTTATGACAGACAGATAAACAGCCAAGCACAGACAATAACATAACCTCCTTGACGGAGGTGATACCTGTTAGAATTATGAGCATTAAGTGTTAATAGGTCAATAATCTGCCCCAAGACTCTTTATTGGAAAACACTAACATTTTCTTCATAAAAGAAAATGATTTGAGTGCTGAAAGCTTTTCAAACTCTAACTTTTTAATGCGCATTGCTGAGGCACAAAGTATGTGAGCTGTCAACAAGGTTATGACTTTGTAACTTTGTTTTAACTTCTATAATAAGAAATGAGAAACTATGAAATGAAATTTCTTAGAAATCTGTTGTTAGGAAATGATTTACGATTAGTCTTAACCTGAAGTACAGTGTTCATATAAAAGTACAATTATGCATTAGTACATTCACTTTTCAGTTTTGATAAATCCAATACCAAAGCTTCAGAAACTCTTCATGTACGCCCACGCTCCTCCACTGACTTCCATGCAGCAGGCCGAGATGGGCACTTACGACCCTGCCAAATGTGGGTAAAAAAGTCCTTTGCCACTGTTTCATACGCTCGTGGTAGGGCCGGCCCACCACTGACAACTGGTTACTTGAGCGGCTACTCTCATATGCCGCTTTTATCTCATCATATGATTCGATTTCAAAGCTATTACCTTGCTTTATACGTATCCGATCTACGATAATATCATCAGTTACATCCTACTTAATATACGAAGGCTGACTCGCAGAGAGGAGGCGAAAGCCAGGTTTGGGTCCAAATTGAGCTATTGCCACCACGCTTCAGGGATCCAGCGAATAGACAGAAATTAAAACGATGTAGGACAGCTGAGCCGAGCAGAACTCGCAGAGCACAAAACCTTTCGTTAAGCTATTTATTTATTTTTCATTATGGAGTCACTCCGATCACTTCTGGCAGCGGCTGCCAGTAGCCGGAGTCGCCAGAAACTGCAGGGGCCAATTACTGGCATCGATAGAGGCCTGAGGATGACGTCATCAGCGACTTGGTTTATCCTCTTGATGTTCTGCGTTCTGTGACGGGAATTCATATACTGTACATAGGAAGTACTCTTTAGGGCCACTACTTACACTATATTACTATTACTTCAACGACCTACTCTATATTACCATTATCGCCACCACTTACACTATGTTACCACTAGCGTCACTACCTACACTATATTGCCATTAACACCCCTACTGGCCAGTACATACCTACACTATATTACCGATACTGCAATCAAAGGCCACTATACCAGTATCCTTTACATCCTGCAATAGAACGAGAAAGGGCAGCGCGTGCTGCATTCATTCTTTCTGTTGAGATAGTGAGGTCATGAGCTTCTGATACTTCTGCAAGGACAGCGCATTGTCCAGTCGGACGGATCATATGCAGATAATGTCAGACGTTACGAGGTGCTGCTGAAAAGGGTATGTTTGGCAACTCAGCAGTTCGCAATTTTTTAGTGGGTTGGCGCCGTTGAATTTCAGAAGGGTCCAACGCTTCCTTACCTCCGATAATATACATAATACATACACTGTACACCAGAGCGTGTGCGCTGTCATAAAGCAAAGCCAGGAATTTGTGATGACCCTTCCTCAACGACCACACTTTCGTTACTTATATGCTTCTGAAGAATACTGTACAACAGCCGACGCAAATTGTCTTAAGAAATTCATGCTCTCTGTTTCAATTTATCTAAGAAGCCCACTCCTTCCTTCCCTTACGTATCATATGAAAAACAAGCAATTTTAATTGCTATTGAGTTCATCCGAGGTGATGCTGATTATTTCTTATAGAGGGATTTTAGTAACTAGAGATTTGACATCAAGGCTCGCCATGGTGAAGTCATCAAAGCACTGCATATTGAAAATTTTATTACCAAAAGAAAAAGAGTCTTTGACAGTGAATTCATTAGTTGTGATTGGAGCAGTAAATGGAGCCTCAAAATTGACTGTAATAAATCCTAATGAAAACTGAAAAATGAATGAATAATATAATCAACGGAGAACTGTACTCTCGGCTTTACGTATCAGGATCAAAACCAGGACTGCATTCAGATATGCGTTTGCCATCATCTGCAACCAGGCCTACTTATTTTCAACCCAGCAATTTTCAATGAAGTTTGACAGGATGACCACAGCCTCCAACCTGGGCTAATTTTGCCTATGTTTTGTTAAAGCGTGACAGAAAATGGACAAATAAATGAATGAACCAACAGAGAAATGCACATCGGTCTTTATTATATTGTAGAATGGAAACGCATGATCTTAAAGTTTGTTTTTGTCAATTTCTGCATTTACTCCTTTGTTCTGGCTGATGACAAGAGTAGTCCCGTGCCTGGTCGAAAAACCATGACGCTGCCGCCTCTAAACGCGCTCGCAATAGTTTCTTTACCTTACAGTATTTGGTGCTCGATCCACCACAAACAAGCTAGCAGTATCCTGAGTGGCGCAGCGCTGCCCCGCATCACTATACAAGGATATCACAATTGTAACACTTACATCTTTCTTGACGTCTTATCGTCAGATAAGCGTCTAGTATGTAAAATAATAGTTAACACTGCCAATGTATTCATAAAAAGCTATTCAATTTAGGGTATAAGTTAATGAGTAAGTCCGTATTAGAATGCAAGTTTAATACTGTAGGTATATATTGACACTAATAAACAGGGACACGGCTATATACCGTTTCGCATTTCTGTGGAATATATTAGTAACTGCTCGAAGCCTCATTCTGCGCTCCACATCTCCCCAGCTCCTCCTACAGTTTCCATTCCTCTTCACTGCCAAAAGACTTTGTTCTCGCAAAGAACGGGGCCAGTGCCTCTCAATAATTACTGCAACGCAGGTCTAGCTTATCGCAGTAGTATTCTCATACATAAATCCGCTTTCCTTAACAGCAGTGTTCTACCTCTGGATACTATACTACATCTTAACCGTTTAGTGATTTGGACTTGAATTTTCTTGCAATTTACGAAGGCCAAAAGTGAATTTTTGGAATCAAATGCATGGCCAATCACCATGCGTCTCTTCAGCAACGAGAGCACCATGACGATATACATCTTCCTATTCGTAATGAAGAGAGAGCTCGTAATTGCGGGAGGAGCTCTCATGCTCGGTGTCTTCTTCTACTACACGTATAGCATTGGCGACATGTTCACCAATGGGGTGAGTATTTTAGCCTATGAGGTGCAAGTTCCAAGTGTAATGCAACAGTAAAGGAATTAAAGTAGTACGTTCCAAGTGTAATACAACAGTAAACGCATTAAAGTAGTACGTTCCAAGTGTAATACAATAGTAAACGAATGAAAGTAAAACGAGAGATCTTAATGTGCAAAGTGTGTCAATAGAACGTTTCCAGCATGCTAGGGGATTCAGCAATGGATCCCATACCTCCCAACAACAGTTCCAGTCTTCCAGTGTGAACAAAGCTATGGATGGGTAATTCTCAAATTATATCTTAAACTAGTCAACTAGATGACTCCTGTTGGAACCGGGCTCTAGAAAGGGATCGACGAGCAAGAGATTTGCTTAAGTAAAAACAGCTGAGAAGACGGCATAATATAAAAATAGATTTACTAGTTATAAAATTCTTGCTGCATTGGAGGGGGCGAGAAGACTCTGCGTACGTTTGAGAAGTCTTCCTGGTGACCGCATTAGAAGTGACAAAATTGAGACCAATTATAGATTTCACAATATCGAGGATCCACTTCGAATATCGGTCACTACGAGCAGAAGAGAAAGTCATTAATATTGTTGGAACTGGAAGTAAATAAACATGCTACAAAATGTGGCAAGTTCAATTTCTTTTGAATTGAACATGTAGCATTTCAAGTGGGGAAGGATAGTCAGCCAATGTTTTACTGTAGTTGGAAACACTAGCTTGCTTGGTTGAACATTAGAAAACACCCTTGCTTTCACCGATGAAACATTGAAAATCCAAGTATTGATTCCAGGTGAAAGAACTCGGCAAGGAAGTGAGCGACGCCTGCCTGCATACCTCCGACGAGCAGCTTTCCAGAAAGGTAAATGTGTATAACTCCTGAAGGCAATACTCTCACAATATTGATATTCACGTCAGACTGTTTATTTAAATGTCACATGATCACCATTTGTTGGTGTAGAAAATATAGCAGGTCGCTGCGCCTCAGTGTGCTTGTATTCGCTCGTAGCCGTAACAAAGACCAGAAACACTATAATAATTGAGACCCTCTGGTAACCATAATCAGGCGTCCTGCTAATCAAAAAACCAGTCTCGTCCTAGAGCTCAGCAGCGCAGTATCGACCTGGTGGATGTCCTTAGACTGAGAGGACGCGCTGCTTCACGTCCCCTGCCTTCTAGCGGCTATTTCGAACTCTGCCGTGAATGCCTAGCGCTCTCGGCTACCAGGGATAATTTGAAGAGTTCGACTGGGGATGGCCATTCTTCCGTTTCTGATGGATGCGAAGATGATGGCGGCTTAAGATCGTCTAGCCGACAGACTCTACCCTGGTTCTGCACAGCCAGTTGTCCCGCAACACAGAGGATCGCTATGCAAGTTGCAGCTACTTGTAGGCGTATAGGTACCTGATGCGTAGCTACCTCCAACCTTGTGTACCCGACGAATCTTAAATTCAATTAAGTTCTTTTCCATTTCGGTTACTTAAAGCATAAGCCATATATCTATCATTAATTATAGATATTTATATTCGGTAAATAAAACCTAAATTAACGGTGATCCTAAATTAACGGTGATCCTAAATTAACGGTGACTCTAAATTAACGGTGATTCTAAATTAACAGCGATTCTAAATTAGCGGTGATTCTAAATTAGCGGTGATTCTGAATCAGCGGTGATTCTGAATTAGCGGTGATTCTGAATTAGCAGTGATTCTGAATTCACGGTGATTCTAAATTAACGGTGATTCTAAATTAACGGTGATTCTAAATTAACGGTGATTCTGAATTCACGGTGATTCTGAATTAACGGTGATTCTTCAGTAACGGTGATTCTAAAGTAACGGTGATTCTAAAGTAACGGTGATTCTAAAGTAACGGTGGTTCTAAAGTAACGGTGGTTCTAAAGTAACGCTGGTTCTAAAGTAACGGTGGTTCTAAAGTAACGGTAGTTCTACAGTAACGGTGGTTCTAAAGTAACGGTGATTCTAAAGTAACGGTGATTCTAAAGTAACGGTGATTCTAAAGTAACGGTGGTTCTAAAGTAACNCATTATGCATCTCTCGGTATCTGATAATTGCACTGACTAGTTCAAGCTCCTGCTCTACTCTCTTAAAACGTTGTCAATCGCTGGGGACACATTTACAAGCACTATGCAAATTCCCATAAATGCGACTGAATTATTCAACTGCAACAGTAGCGTGTTCTGGCATCGCATTGCCCTCACTGTCTGTGCGACAACATTAGTACTCGGTGGCGTGAACTTTATTGGCAATAACAGCATGGAGACAATTGTTATAGCTGGAAATTAACTTTTCACATTCACTTGATGGTATTTTTTTCCATTCTTCCTTGCAGATAACCTTTAATTCAGTAAGGTTTTTGGGACACCGTTTGTTTACATCAGATTTAAAAAGACGCCACAAATTTTCTATTGGATTAAGGTTCGGTGATTGGCTAGGCCATGGAAGAACATTTATCTTCTTTTAAAACCATTCTTTCGTTAAATTCGCAGTATGCTTGGGGTCGTTGTCTTGCTGGAAGGTCCACCTGCGCCGTCCGTGGAATGTTTTGGCACTTGGAAGCATCTTCTTCTCTAATATCTCCCTGTGCATGAAACTATTCATTTTGCCATCAATGATATAAAGATCCCCAACACCATGGGCAGTAAATAAACCCCACACTATGATGCTGCCCCTCCATGCTTCACGGTGGGGATGGTGTTCTTGGGGTCATAGGCAGTACCACGTTCCCTCCATACATGCCGAGCTTCGTTTCGGCCAAAAAGTTCTATTTTAGTTTTGTTAGACCATATAACCCCTTCCCAAAACTTATTTCCTTTTGTCCAGATGGTCTTTGTCAAATGTTAAGCGGCTCTGGACATGTTTTGCTGTAAGAAGAGAAGTTTTGCGAGGAGTGTAAGAATGAATGCCAGTACGGTTCAATTCCCTAACGATAGTTTTCTTGCTGGCATGCAGTCCCTGAGACGCCAGTTCACTCTGAAGGTCAACACGAGTTGTTATGAGGTCATTAGTCACCTTAGTAGCATGTAGCGCCGAGGACGACCCATGATCGTACGCGGAGCTCCAGCTCTTGGCAGGTTGGAGACCGCCCCAGTCACTTGATGCTTGCGGACTATTGCTCCAACCGTTGAAAAAGGAACATTGACACGTTCTGCTATTACTTTATAAGTTAATGCCTCACTACGAAGTTGAATTATCCGTTTACGAGAAGCTTCAGGGATTTCTTTAACTTTGGGCATTGTAGCGAGAGTGTACGCGACTTCAACGAAGTCTAGAGAGGTAATGATTGCGCCGGTTGTGGTTTGTTTACATTGCATTTGTTTCGAGACGTTTCGTGAACGTTCTAGAAAATTTGCAAACTAATTTATTCAAATAATACTATTAAATATCAAAGATTCAACATCATATTTATTTGGTCAAATACTTTTGTGTTGAATTTCCTTGTTATAAGTGCACATTTGACTGTTTTCTTTAAATATTCTATTATATATATGTTATATAAACTTCCTGTAATAATTATCCTAAAGCAGACCCTGAATTTTTAAAAATTCACAAAAAATAGAGTTGTGCAAATACTTATGTCTAGGCACTGTATGGTCACTTACCCAGTTAAGGATTAACACAAGTACGATTAACCGCTCTCACCGGCCATCATGCTATAAATCAAAGGCCAAGCTCTAGCCTTGGTTCCTCAATATGCACTGCCACGAGCGTCAAACTCAGAACCTGCCGTTGAAAGTTCCATATCATTATTTCTTACAGTTAACTATGTAGAAAACATAGCAAGTCGCAGCGCCTCAGTGTGCTTGTATTCGCTCGTAGCCGTAACAAAGATCAGAAACACTATAATAATTGAGACCCTCTGGTAATGATAATCAGGCGTCCTGCTAATCAAAGAACGAGTCTCGTCCTAGAGCTAAGCAGCGCAGCATCGACCTGGTGGATGTCTTTAGACCGAGAGGACGCGCTGCTTCACATCCCCTGCCTTCTAGCGGCTATTTCGAACTCTGCCGTGAATGCCTGGCGCTCTCGGCTACCTGGGATAATTTGAAGAGTTCTACTGGGGTTGGCCATTCTTCCGTTTCTGATGGATGCGAAGATGGCCGCTTAAGATCGTCTAGCCGACCGACTCTACCCTGGTTCTGCACAGCCAGTTGTCCCGCAACACAGAGGATCGCTATGTAAGCTACAGCTACTTGTAGGCGTATAGGTAACCTGATGCGTAGCGACCTCCAACTTTGTGTACCCGACGAACCTTAAATTCAATTAAATTCATTTCCATTTCGGTCACTTAGGGCATAAGCCATATATCCATCATTAATTATATATATTAATATTCAGTAAATAAAACCTAAATTAACGGTGATTCTAAATTAACGGTGATTCTTAATTAACGGTGGTTCTAAATGATATTTTATTCGTATTGAATCTCGCTGGTAAAATTTGTTCTGTATATATTGGGTCTAATTTCTTAAGGTTTTGCATAACCTTTCTAAATATGCTTAGTCTTCCTGGGCTTTAGTTGGGTTCTGTCGGAAAGGCGCCTCTATGATACCCTAGCATAAGGTCGCGGGATTTCATTCGGTGTACTCTGGGTGGCTACGAATAGTAACAAAGTGCAAAACTCTTCGAGATACTTAAATGTCACTAGTTAAAGCTTATTCAGTGTTTATACAGAGTTTCGTATTTGCTTGAATGGGCTGCATTAGCAAAACCGTATTTACGGTTCCTGTTATAAATTCTGAATCAGATTACATGAACCACCGACAATATAAAGTAGCGCTGCGTTCCCTTTTAGATACTGCATATTAAATAATTATTATCTTCGTTGAATAACGCAGCTCCTTACTCTTAATAAGTCATTGTAGCAAAATTGCATGGGCAATTATTTTTGAACCAGCTAACAATTTATTAACAAAATAACCTTCTTCGCCAGAATTGCCCGGTTTGGTGCGGGGAAGAACGCACTTTGGGCTGCGGAGGCGTGCTGGCTTCCCACGGCGCCTGGATCTGCTGCCCATTGCTTTGCCGCGCCCAGGGACTGAGCGAACGAAGTTGGCCTAACTATCGTGCGCACCATAAGGCAACACTGATAAACAGTTACATTTTTGAATAAATAATTCTTTGTGGGTCAACGGAATTTGCTTGTCCAGTACCATGCTCTCTATTTCTGACAGTTGGTGTGTGAAGAAGAAAGAGAAATTTTCTGCAGGCATTTGTGGGATGTGTTTCACACAGTGGTTGGAATGCTGCATAAGGATTCAAAAAACAATTACGTTACAAAAACACGATTATATTAACCTGTGTATCACACGCAACATGTTTCTGTTTTCATTATGATAATGATAATTACTAGCCGGGCCCTTGGAAATAGCACGGTCGGTTAATGTTCTCACTTTGCAAAATGAAGAAATCCAAACCTACGCACTACTATAACTCACTTTAATTCGACCTAATACAAATCCTCAACCTAACCTACCCCATACATTGCGCTTGTCTCTTCATCTTTACAAACTCCGCCAAACCTCAAGTTTGCTGCATACGGGAGTCGAAATATGGGGACGTGTCTCCCTATCTTTTCCAATACGCTGCTGTGTATGTAGTTTCGGCTTGTCTAATATTATTGTATTTAAAAACAGCTGAAACACCGAGCCGCGGCAGCTATTCCGCTGCAGTGAGGGCCACTTGCTCAGTTTCGAATCTCTGAATTTCTGTTGAGTTTCAATTCCCAATTGTGAATATTTCGAATCGATGTATCTTAATATATTCAGCCGTTGTCACCCGCACAAAAACATGTACTCCAAGAACGTGAAGCCCTGCCTTATTTCGACTCGTACGCAGGAAGCCTACCGTTGCCGTGTATGCCAGACACTATGGCACCGGTGGACCTCCAAATGTTTTACCAGCAAAGTTTTCGCCCTAGTATTTCATGATGTAGCTAGACCTAGAGACTGCATAAAAATCAATAGACTATAACAACCTCATTCTTCGGAAGTACTCTTCTCATTGTCTTCTATACTTACACGCCATTGCTAACCTTTATATCCCATCGTCTGAAAATATTATTATTTAGGCTCTCATGTTCTTACCATGTTCATTTTTTATCGGTAAATTTAATGATTTCGATTCAATATCGGGACCCGTGACTACTTTGTACTTTATATGTGCGATAGCTTTCCCACATAATAAAAATACAACAGACTCAGTCCTTTTTTCCAATAATTAATTCATGTCGCCGAAAGCAGTTTTACTGTCAGCTCACGGGATTTCTTTATATACTAGAGTGCTCGCGCTGTCAATAGTGACAGCGAAGAATTTGTGAAGACCCGTCTTGTGTTGCCTGTAGCATCATCCCAAAAACATTAAGGGAGAGCCTTACATTTATTAAACGGAGCTCCCTGTCTGGGTAGTAGGTACCGCGTGTTGACGGGACATGTACTTTATGATTTATCAGGTTATTACCTATTTAGGGTAGACGGTTGAGCCGTGTTTTTTATCACTCTAGACAAAGAAATGTGAAGAAAACAAGTCAATATGAATGACCTTCTTTACATGTAAGGCTCTTATTAACTTCCTTGTGTTGGATGCTGCGCAACTGCCAACTTGAATTAGGGAACCATAAAGATAAGCGTGCAAAGCTGAGCAGCACCTAGCTTCTTTCGGTGATGCACAAAAAAGCGACGTCTTTTGCCCGCAGTCGATATTGCTTCTAATAAATACGGAGCTCTGTATCCAAGATACTCAAGGGTGGCATATAAGTCGGACTCGAAAATTTTTTTCCTTAAAAGAAAACTTCTTCTGTTGAAAGAAGAACCCAAAATAAGTGGAGAAAATAATTTGCTGCCGAGAAATCATCTTCGTCTTTGCGCGCCTGCTGACCGATCAAGAATATCTTACCAGTTGCGTCGATAATTAATAAACTAAGAGTATCAGTATTGTCTTGCATGAAAAGTAGCCTTTTGCGAAGATTCAAAGTCTGGTGGTCAAGCCAATGAACAAGACATTCATCGAGTAGGGCGCAATAATTAGCAGAATTGATTTTTACTCCTGCACCGACCATTGTTGGACCTACAAGTTTATCATTCATTATCCCAGGACACAACATAACACCACCACCGCCTTGATGGCGGTGAAAACGATGGTGGAGCTTGCCCTCAAATCCGACCCCTCCTTTAGACCATCCTTCTGGGCCATCGAGAGTTGCTCTGGTCTCATCTGTGAATAAAACACACTTCATATCCTGTTTCATATAAGACCTAGCCCACTCAACTCTCAGAAGCATGTGCCTTTGCGTCAATGGAGGCTTTTTTGGGGAAATTTCACATTTGCAAGAGTCCCCAAGATTCGGTTTCGCCTTGTTTTTGGCCCTTCATTCAGACCAAAGCTTTCAAAAATTGTTTTGCTTGCACTTCCCGGCTTTTTGGAGACTTGAGGTTTGATTTTTTTTATATCCCGCGGGTTCACAGCTTTTATTTTACCTTTATCAGACCGTGTTTTCCGATTGGAAGGATCCCTCAAAAAACGTTGATTTGTTCTAACATGGCGGCCTAAAATTTTTTTATAATAGACGCACTTAAGGTCTTCTTGGCCGTTTCTTTGATAATGGTTTGCTTCTCTTCATCTGTTAGATTCTTAGCACGTCCCATTTTGAATACCTATTATTTAAATTCACTAATAGCGTGGCTCACAGTATATTTGTTATACAAAGGAATGTTGTGCAACCAACCTCTTCACAATGTAAATAAATATTGCCAAATGAACTAAGCACACAGTGTTGCCATATGAAAACATAATTCTCGTCAGACAGAAGATTTTCAATGAAAAATCAATAAAAAAAATTGTTGGACTAATACCGTGGGTCGCAGTGTACTATATGCTTACTATTATCACCCGCGAACGAAATGAGAAGGCGATAGTGTTTTTGTCTTGTACGTGTATTTCTTTATGCTGTGTAAACACAAATGTATTTTTACATATATATGTATATATTTTTAATGATTATTTGCTAGGAGGAACTGAGCTATCATTACAATCTCTTGGAGGCAGTCAGGTGGGTTGATCTGGATGTGAAACATGCGAATACTGCTGACTCAGCGCTCTTATTGAACAAAGAGAGGTTATATTGTCGACTAATTCTGCGTTAGAATATAAAATCACGTAGTACGTGATTTTATATTGTCAAGTAAGGCAGTAGAACAGGGTGAAAGACTCACGATGTATTCCTTAAACATACTGAGGGAGTCAGGACTCTGACGGACCGGATGACCTGGAATAGGAAAACCCAAAACATTTACACCAGTTGGTATAACAAAATTTTTCCATGAAACCCAACAAATACAAATTCATTTAATTGTTAAGAAGCGACATATAACAGAGACGTAACCTAACATGGGTGTAATCTTAACAGTACAAGTCAGGGTCATTACCTTCCCATGCCTGAACTATCCAT
>LQNS02277219.1:1711462-1721951 GCA_001587735.2 Parhyale hawaiensis
AAACTAGCGATGCATCTTCATAGTAACACTCAAGAAGTCAGATATTCCAGTTGAAGTCGTATCCTGGTAAACGTTGTTGAGAGCAAGTATTAATATATGCGATGGTAAGCATTTCCGGATGTTATGAGCTCTTCTCGATGCAGTTTCCCAATATAACATTTGTAGTTCCACCTTCCCGCTGCATAAGATTTATGTATATATGGGCCCACAACCATTTGAAACTTATTTGATAGTAAGATCCCAGCAATGCTTGAATATATACATCAGTTACTGAATACATTTCACTTTGTGCATGGAGCTGTTATTGCTAACAGATATTCACTTTGTATGTAGTTTGCAAAGGTCAAGGAAGAATTCATGGACGACGTGGCATGGCCTCTCAGCATCCGTCTCTTCAGCAGCGTGTGCTCGACCTCCGTGTTCGTGTTCGCCTTCTTCATGGAATTCGAGATTCTAATGGGAGCCTCATCTGTCTTGCTTAGTGTCCTCTTCTGCTACGCGCACACTACTGGTGACATCTTCACTAATGCTGTAAGCGCTTCCAATTTTGTGTTGTAGTTTTCTTGGGTGAATAAATACGGTAATGTTGCATTGCACTAACCCAGGGGGTCCCAGTCAGGATGGGAGGGGGGGGGGATCCCCCGTGGGTGCGAGACGAGATGACCTTACAGGAGCGTGAAATCTTCGATTACGATGCCTAGCAAAATTAACTGTACACTTTCCTGCACGCATTAATCTGGGAAATTAAAAAGTAATTTTCGTTTTTGAGCGTCTAGTCCACACTGCCTGTGACTACCAATGAATGGCAGGCTGTATTTTAACGTGGTTGTAGTTCTTTGTAGCGTGTGCCTAGGTGTGTGTGTGAAGAGAAGATATTGATATACATCATTCGGCCTCCCAAGTTGTTTGTTGGCCTTGCATGACCCAGTTTTCTTAATTTGTTTCAAAATACTGTTATTAGTAATCCTAAATTTCCTCACAGTTTTAGCAATGTCACCAATTGATGTTTATTATTAGATAACTTCACTGTTATATAAATTATCCAATAATGATAATTGGATCATTTGTTCTCATATGGATATCACAGCGTGCTTGCTTTAGGTAGAACAAAATGTGTGAGGTTGGATAAAGAGTGGTAAGTTCGGCCAGGTGCTTTAGGTTGTACGAAATGCGGTGTATTAAATGAGGTGTGTTTGGGTGCGCCATTTGAGTTGCTTAAATAAACGAGGCACGTACTGACGTACAGACGATGTGCAATATTGTAGAGCAGGTGCATGATTTATGGAAGGCAAGGTGTGTTTAGGTAGATAAAATGTGTTGGATCTAACTTGAAGTGCCATTGTAAATAAACGATGCGCATGAGGGTAAAAAGTGTTGTTAGAGTAGATAGGGGACGTTAAGATGGACTAGGAGCATCAAGAGTTGTAGGTCAGACAAGGTGTGTTAGGCCTAAACTAAGAAGAGGTATGATAGCGCTGCTACCAACTAGATAACCGTGGAATTTCCATAGGTCCCTCTAAGCGTTAGGTTAGATTTGGGGCGTTATGTTTTGATGAGCTTTGGGCAAGATTAAGAACATAATGATTAGGTTAGATAGAGCGTTAGGATAGACTGAGCGTTAGGTTCGATGAGAAGTATAATGTTCCAAGAGAAGGGGTTGACCACATTAGGAGCGTTGAATGAGGTTTGATGAAGTGCTGTAGGTAAGATGAAGAACGTTATGAAAGATAGATGATCAAATTACTCTAAGAGCGTTAGGCTGTGTTTGTTGGTGTGCGTTAGTTAGGGTAAAAAGCATAGGTCTGCATAGCCATAAGCAGGCCCACCTGAGCTGACGTGCTCTCCGTGAGTGACACGTTAGGTTAGATGAGAATCGTGTGGCTACGTGAAGAACGAAGGTCATGTGAGGAGTGTAAGTTAGTAGAGAAACGTTAGGCAAGATGAGAAGCGTTAGGCTCGATGAGATTCGTTAGGTTAGAAGAGGTGAGTTGGGTTGTATTATGCGATTTGGGTTGTTAGTTTAGATCAGTAACTTTAGGCTATACAATTTGCTTCATGGCAGGTATGAAGCATTGGGAATTACGAATAGCGTTAGATTAGACAATATGGATTAGTGTAGACAGACATTTTAATAGACTTATTTAGCCATGGGTGAGATACGAGCTTTACTTTAGAGTGAGACGAGGAGGCTTAGGCAACAACGCATTGGAAGATCTTGATTAGGTTTAACTAAGTAAAATTGTAATAGCGTAGCTTAGGTTTGGTGCATATTAGAAAGCAAAAGCATTCATTAACCAATGAATTTTCATGGGTCCCGCTAGTCATAATAATCTAAGAGCACTGTTTAAACGTGCTCGAAAGATCATTTTGCGAAGGGATCATTTAAGTGTTCAATTTTGAGCAGACATGACATCGTCATGCGAGAATGTTATTTATTTGCATATACACTCTTGATACAGAGAGTTATACCGTGGTAATATCTGATAGAAAATATTAAATTTTGTTGAGAGCACATACAGAGATGCCACTCACGGCTCATCTGCATGTTACATGTTTACATTGTATTGTAACTAATTTTAATGTTTGTCATAGATAAAACACGCTGACTTCAATCGCATCCATGATCACATGCTGGACGAAAGTGAATTCTGGCGTGTTAGTTTATTCCGAAACGCAGCTCCTGTCTTTTTACAAACAAAAAATTGATGCTGTTTTCAAAAAACAAAGAATTCTGAAAGAGTGTAACGACTGTGTAGGAGTCATCATAGCCTACTTCCTGGTCCTGGTTGAGCATCACAAGGAAACTTGGGAAGATTTATAGAAATTGTTGAACAGTGACAGGATGAGTCCTGTACGTACACTCAGATAGATTGAGTAAATGAGTAGCCATGCCCGAAAAGACTGATTTATTTTAAATCCTCAACCAGTCTATTCAAGTCGGCGGTGATAGTGCGCGTTACTTCAACAGTATAGAGTTGAAATGGCCATCCAGATTAAGCACAGAGAAAGCCGGTGTACACACTCCAGGTATGACACCTACCTCTTCTCTATATTTCAGGTGAACGAACTCCGTAAGGAATTCGGCTACGCCTGCCTGTACATTACGAACAATCAGCATGCTAAGCAGGTAATATGAGCCTACATTGTATTACTCACGAGTACGTACAATATTTCTGTCTAATAACAAACCCCTAAAACGGAGGGTGCACTGGGTGCAGCATTTGCTGATAGAGTTGTGATCCGTTCTATAGCTCTGCCGACAGGTAGTTGGGTGTCTGCATGCCGTATGCTAATGTGGCGAAAGTCTTTAAACGTAAAGAAATACATTGTCTGCGTTTCAAGGGTAATCACTGTTCAGAGAAGACAAGTTCTCCAGTACAGCTGCAATCCTAGATTTGTAAAGTTTTTTAACTAATGCTAGACAAAATTTTGACGCTGTAGGTAAATACGAGTGTATAGTAACGAGCATGAAGATCAAAAAAATGCTTTTGAAGTAAGGGAAATACCCATAACTTTTTTATAGAACACGGGAAAAGATTAAACTTTGACAAATGAAAGCTCTTTGATCTAGTTAATGACTTACTAGCATATTACTTACTAGCATATTATGACATGATTGATGGATGCTGCAGTTTAAGTAAATTGGGCGATCAAAAAGATCAGAACGTTTAACGAAATCATAAAAGTGTAACGAGTACAGCGTATCCAAAAGAGCCGAAGAAGTTGAACTCTGACTTATCACTGAAATGAAAAGTATCCCATTGATCGTCAGTCCACGTGGCGTGTTCAATAGCAAACTCCCTTGCTTCTTTTAAAAAAAGTAGAGTTTCTTGGAAGGTTCTCTGCTACACAAACTTATACATATTACTTTGGGCCTTTAGGAAACGGTTTGTCTTGAAATATTGAGACGTTGATGGCGAGGTTATCATTAGTCTTTTTCGATAGAGCAGTTGCAGTGTCAAATCTATTCTTCGTGGATTCCGTACAATCTATTTTTTTTCTTTTGCAGTAGTTTTATTAGGCCTCCCAAGTTGTTTGTTTGCTTTGCATGACCCAGTTATTTGTTTCAAAATATTGTTACTAAAACTCTTAAATTTCCTCACAATTTTAGCAATGTCACCAATTGAACGTTTATCATTAGATAACTTCACTATTAGATCTCTACCTTCCATTGATGTCACCGAGTTTTTAATAATGTTTACAGTGCAATTATGAGCCGGTAAGGAACTGATTAAATTTTAGCAGTGAATCATATATATATTTTACCCCTAAAGTTACTAAATACTCCTGGATAATTCTTAAAATGAAAAGATTTCGTTAAACGTTTTGATGTTTTTGGTCTCCCAGTTTAGTAAGGTTATCCATCAATCACCTCATTATTTGTCAATAAGACATAGTTAGATTAATGGGCTCTCATATTTCATTCCACATGAAGTGTTTTAGATATATGTTGAAAGTGTGAGCTTTCCCTGAGCTCTATGAAAAAAAGTTACGCATTTTTTCTTTACTTCATAAGCATCATTCTGAACCTTGAGCTCGTAACTGTAAATGTAGCAATTATGTTTTAGTATGTACTTCATTCTAATAAGTGCTTCACATGATATTGCCAATTTCGACACAATTCCTCACAGACGGCGCTGTGCACCGTCTTCGTCTCTGCAGTCCGTCAGTTTCGGAAAGTCTTCATTCCAACAACTTTCTTTTTCATAGAATTCTTTGTTTGAGGAGCACCTGAGAAGAATTATGTAGTATGTTGCATGTTAGAAACAGCAACCGGTGGCCTGCACATCCGTTAAATAATGGCAGAAAATAAATTTAAATAATTACCCCTGGCACTCGTTTTAGGTGAGGGGTTGCATTAGCAAAAGGAAAAAGAAACTCGTATAAGGTGACTTCGTACCTGTCGAATGTATTTACAAGGCAAGGAATGGGTTACATACTGTGTTCCCTTTTTAATCCTTAAATGTTGAACCTAATCATTTTTCACGATGACACTGCAATGAAGAAGAACTAGAGTGGCTCGAATTTCACTCGCCTTGTGAAAGTAAGGTGATAAGAACAGAGTGTTGGAGAAAGTGAAATGAATTATTCAGCTGAAATAAATTCTCCGAATTAGTTCAAATAAACTCTACTTATGGTAGTGTCAACATAAATAGACATAAAATGAAGTTAACAATCACACTGTATAAAGAACGGCCGATCACGAACGTAAAACTCTACGGACAATACAGCCAGTATTCAACTACCAACAGAAATTTTATTGCTCTACGATTCATTTCAAAATTTGTTGAAAAAAACCTGCACTGAGACGGAAATCATATCTGAAATTGTTTATATAAAATTAAGGAGAAAAGCATTCGCAATAACACTCTTAAAGAAGTAAATAGAAGAAAACAACCTAGCAACATTAGCCTAAGTAAGAGTTCTCTAAAAGACGTGATAAAGAATGAACAAAATTGTAATACCAGCTTAACTAAGAATTTTCAAAGGGACTGCCAACTGATTATTGTTGAGGGTCAGTTTTTCCGTGTCAATTAAAATTGACTCAAGTAACCTAAGGTCTTGCACATAATTTGTACTACCGATTACTGAAAAATTATTGCATCTAATTGGATGACCAGCAACCAAACTATGATTTCTAATGGCTGAATTAGATGGAGCGGCAAGCAGTTGCCCAGTACAGTGCGAGATTCCCCGATGTTGTGCTACTCTAACGTAAAGCTGCATGGATGTGCTGCCCACGTACGACAGCTGGCAGCCGTCACAAACATACTTATACACAACACCAGAACGAATGAACGCACCCGCTGGTTCACAACGCTTAAAGAAAGAGCCGACTGTTTTCATATTGGGGAAGCGGAAATAAAATATTGGGCAATTTGCGGAAAGAATTGATTAAAAAGATACCTCATTTCCCGTTCGAGATTTTTGCTTTCTGGTCCTAAATATGGTAAGCTAAGGTAACATTTGTAGTTTTCAACGATTTGTTTCAGAATTTTACGATTGTATTTTTGATCTAAAGACTTCTTAAGTACAGTATTCCACAACTTTAATGGATAGCAATTGTCTAAGAAATACCTCTTAAGAAATTCTTCTTCCATATGAAACAAGTGAATGATCCAAATATATTGCGCCAGATCTTTAGAAGCTTTGCTTTGAAGACTCAGAGGTGCAACATTGCTGAGCTTATTAAGTAGGAACACTTAGCGTATTTCAAAGTACCATTTGGAGACCAGGACAAGCATTGGGCCCCTCGCAAAGCGTGCAAAACCTGTGAGATCTTGAGGTCATGGTCTCATCTAAGAATGCTGAACTTAAGTTTGGAGTGCCTATGGTTTGGAGAGAGCCAAGTAGTCATTTAGATGCCTGTTATTTCTGCCTTGTCAATGTAAAAGGTTTCAATAGAAAAACCAAGCAATATTTGCAATATCCAAGCCACCCTTCAGCTATTCGACCAGTTGCCCATAGTGAAAAAATATCCATACCAACATTGATTGAGCTTCCAAAAATTGATGATACAGATCTCTGCTCATGACGTGCACCAGCTTTTAGTGAAGATAAAGAAGACACTACAGATATTTTTCAGTCAAAGAATAAAGATTTGACAAACTAATTCTGTTTACTCAGTCTGCTTTGAATGATTTAAAGATCTTTATCATGCAAAAGATTCTGCTGAGCAGGGGACTTCAAGACTGCAAAAGTACAGAATGTTAAAACCCGGCATAAGTGTGTCATTTTATCGTAACAGAGAAGCAAAATTTCGTAAGTACTTCCATTCAGATGGTCAGCTTTACGGGACTTCCAACATATGATTGAAAGGACTGGAAGCTTTATATTAGCAGCTCCAAAAGAAGTTTGAAATGGGTTCCACTGCACAATGGAAATAAGTATGGCTCTGTGCCAATAGGTTATTCTTTAAAACTTGAAGAAGAATATAACAACATCAAGATTGCTCCACGTACAAAGGTTGCAATATCATGTTCATGGGATGTCAAAAAAATG
This sequence comes from Parhyale hawaiensis, assembly GCA_001587735.2. Classification (NCBI taxonomy): domain Eukaryota; kingdom Metazoa; phylum Arthropoda; class Malacostraca; order Amphipoda; family Hyalidae; genus Parhyale; species Parhyale hawaiensis. Next base: position 1,718,465 of record LQNS02277219.1, read on the forward strand.
GGTCGATTTGAAAACGGTTAACTTTCTTTTAGGTCAGCAAGGAGGGTGTACAAAATACCCCTGTTATCTGTATTACTGGTGCAGTAGAGCTACAGCAGAGCATTGGGTGAAATATGAATGGTCTCAACGACAGAGATTGGTATCTGGCGATAAGAATGTCATAAACAATCCTCTCATGGATAAGTAAAACATTGTCGTTCCTCCCTTACATATAAAACTTGGATTTATAAAGTAGTTCGTCACAGCCCTTGATCACTGTGGAAAATGCTTCAGATATATTATGTTCAACTTTTCGTGGTCTTAGTGAAGAGAAGAAAAAGGGTGGATTATATGATGAACTTCAAATAAAAACACTTATGAGACATCCGAATTTTATTACATCAATGAATGAGACAGAAGAAAGACCTTGGAATGCATTTTCTAATGTGGGACAGAATTTTCTAATTTTCTAGCGAATAGCACTGCCGACCACTAGAAAGAAATTGTGGATGAACTACTAATGAGATTAAAGGATCTTGGATGTAGAGTGAGTATCAAGAGTCACTATTTACTCAGCCATTTGGTTAATTTTCTGGAGGACTTTAAAGATGTAAGTGAGGAACAAGAGAAGCGTTTCCATCAGGACATTAAAACAATGGAAGAACGTTACTAAGGCCGCTGGTACTCACATATGATGTCGGATTATTACTGGAGCTTCATGAGAAACAACCCGGAAGCGGTACATCAGATTACAGGCAAAAGAAGAAGGTAAAGGTAAAGTCAACTGTGACAATACCCTCCACTGGGAAATCCATACGTACTGGTCCCTGCTGCAGATAGAGGAAACGAGCACCAGAGGAGTATATAGGTACAGCTTCAGCCAATCACGGGTCACTAAGAATTATGCCGCCGGAACGGAGGGTTCAACGACTCGAGCCCCCCTACCCTCCCATTCCTGGTCAAACCAATGTTATCACCCAGCTCTGCCCCCTCCCCGCTTCAACAACTGTTCATGTACAACTGAGTTAAATACCAACAGATGCGGCACATCCAGAAGCTGCTGAAAGACATAGCTCCGCTGACCGTCCTGAGGACGTACCCCCTGAGTCGGGGCTCCTTGCTCACGGTAAGTCAATGAAGTGCACCCGACCGTAAACTAAAGGCGTATTCTATTTACCGCTTTGTCTAAGAAACTTTAATTTATCTTGAAATAATACCGAACTGCAGTCATGTGTGTTCAGCTTGCCCTTTAGGATCGAATTTCCGACGTCGATCGCAAATTTAAACTCAATGGTGCTCTGAGTCATCCTCTAATCAGCTGGCGATGAAGACCTCTGACTCAATGCAAAGTGGTGAATGAATGTTCAAGAGAGAGGATGCTAGCTCTAACATCCAAATGCCTAGACGTAGCTATTCCTTGTTTTATTTAAGTACATATAGACGGATGTTTGCACCGACCGTCTTTCAGATAAGGAAGGCAAAAAGGTTGTACAGTATATATTTTCCATGTCTACTGCAATGCGTTCGCTTTCCAGTATCGCTAATGTGAGTGACGGGCAGATTCTAATTCACCTTCAGGCCGGAACCTATATCAGTAAAAGCTGTCATTCAAAATCCGTTACCAGAGTTTCGGAGCGACTTTCAAGTCTCATAAACACGCAAACTATTGGTGAATTAATGGGGCTCCCCACCCTAAGGTGACGGGATCCTGCCGGCTTCCAGACGAGGCCGGATGTAAAACGTGTATTGAAACTTCTGTAAGAAGCAATTAGCATGCGCCTACAGTATTGTGTATGTATAGATAATCTATTCAGAAACTTCAGAAACAATCGAATTAACTCTGATGCAGACCTCGTACTTTGTCTGCTTCTTACAAGTAGCATAATTGCTACTTATACTTGGACTAGTGTGCCCGCGCAGTCAAGAATGACAGCGAAAAATTCGTGTTGATCCTGCTTCATTGATCATGCTTTCCTTCATACAATTGAGAACTTTAACGATCATGCAAATGAAGGTTCACGGCTCCACAATTATTGAGCAGCGACACTTATTTTCTTTCTCTGAAATAGACGAAAATCAATTACTTTTGCAGGCACTTCAACAACACTCAAAATGATTGATTCGATTTGGTATCACAGATGCGTAGGATGTCCTATAGGTCCAATTGTTCATTTGCTTAGCCAAAATTGTTCCGTGGACCATTGAATTGAAGTTGGAAGCATAGCTGATGCAATGAATTAATCTGTGGGAAGATGCTAAGCATCAAGATGCATGAGAATGCCAATAGAAGCATCAGATACTTTCACTGCTGAGATTTTAACTTCGGCAATGCAAGAAGTGCATTTAGACTTGAGGCCGCCCAATACTTTGTCATAGATTCGATGCATGGAAAAGGTAATACTCGTACGATTCAGACTAAGCTTGCGATATCTTCATTTTGGAATTTCAACTGTCCCTGATTAAGATATGTTTGCCATCATCTTCAACCCGGCATAATTTCTACCTATCAGTTTTCAATGGAACTTGAGAGGACGACAAGAGCCTCCAACCTGGGCTAATTTCCGCCCAACTGTTTTGTTAAAGCGTGACAGAAAATGGATAAACAGATAAACAAACAGATAAATACACATCGGTCTTTATTATATTGTAGTATTGTAGATTTTATCCTATAAATCTTCTATAATAATAAGATGTAAATAAACAAGAAAACCTTTACGACGTTCCTTCACCGTTTTGCACTGTGGCCTGATAACGAAGGAGTTTCTATGAGGAGGAGGAGGAGGAAGGAGCCTTCCGACCCAATCACAAATTCGCCATCGAGTCGACTAATCTTTTATGGGTGTGAGACGCGCTCATGAATCTCATGGGTGGAAATGACGGGGAAGCAGTGAGTTTCACGTGGGAGCCGCAGACGAACCGAGTTACTGATATGCGATTTGTGCATACGCGACTGGCTGCAGCCATAAACGACTGTTTGCTGATATGCGATTGGTGCAAACTGCGACTGGCTGCAGCCATGAGCGACTCTTGACCTTCACGGACGAGGCTCCTTGCTCCCTCTTCTCTATTGAAGCTCTGCTTAAAGTTAATCCTCACAACCAAGTACTGAGACGAGCTCAAATAGAACTCATCTACGCACGAGTTAAATACTCACATTACTGAATGTTACACGTCTACGGCTCAAGTTCCATTCCTCATTGAAGTTCCAACTCTTATCACTGCAACAAAATCGAAAGATAGACTATATATGAAACATCATATCTAAATTTATTACCTGGGAGGTGTTACAGCTTGAGGTGTGTTTTCGTTGGTGCGATCCATGCGACGATCGCAGTGCGATAGTCGCAGTGCAATCATCGCTAGTAGACCATTTTTTAAGCGGCTGCGTCAGCAGGCTTGCCAAACCTGGTACTATAGTACCAGATCTGGTACTTTTTCATGCTGGAGTACATTTGGTACGCCGCTACGAAAATCTGGTACTTTTTGTTTTTGCGGTCTTTTGCAAGAA
>LQNS02277219.1:1723028-1734494 GCA_001587735.2 Parhyale hawaiensis
TTCTGTCTTGAATAACATCAGAGTACAGAATAGGTCTAAAGTGAGTACGAACTACAAAAATGCCCTTCTCCACTTCAAAAGTCTTCTTCGTGAGGTCAATTGTACCTCTTATGTGCCAAGCAGCGAGCTTAGTGCCCAGCTTAATTAAACAAGAATATTGGTTAGTATTCAATAATCTCATACCCTTTGAATGAAGATTTTTTTTATTATTTTCATAGTTTTCAACCTATTTTAATGGTAATATGTAAGAAATAGAAATCTGGTACTTTTTCGGTAAAATCTGGTACTTTTGTATTGCCAAATCTGGTACTTTCATCAAAATACGTTCGGCAAGCCTGTGCGTCAGTGCGTGAGCGACAGTTTCGTTGGGAGGATCACGCAGCGTGAGCTGGTATCCCGACACAATGGCTCTTAGCAAATTGAGTAGAGGAAGAAAGCTTGCGATAAAATAAAACATCTTTTAGCTGAGGAAATGGAAGAAGAAGCAGCATTATTTGATATGTATGAGACGAAGAGGGCTAAAACCCTTGTAATGTTTCAAATGAGAGTTGAAGAGGGATTGTTGTAAAAATTGATTATAAATCACCTACTTGAAGACCCGAAAAAGTTTGTAGAATTTTTCTGGCTTTCATCAGATCAATTCAACTTCCTGGTTGAGTTAATAACAGACGACTTGTTCAGACATTTTACAAACGCACAACTTTACCCAATAAGGTCTGAAAAGAAACTTGATATCACATTGAAGTAGGTACATAATTTAAATTTCGCAGCTTATTTATTTTTACGTTGAAGAAATTTAATGGAAGGTACTGAACTGCATTTTAGTAGAGTAAATACAGAAGAAATTAAACTCATTTATTGAAAGGTTTAGTGCAAAGTTTTGAAACTATCTCTCTACCTATATATGTAATGCCATCAACTTAATGTCAGGCACTGGTTGCTAGAAGTGAAACCTGGTGTATTATTTGATTGAACATTAACAGAAGTAGTTGCAAAAGGTTGAGGAAAACTAGGAACAGGTTCTAAATAATAGAAATTAATGAGGCTGATGCAATCTGTGGATTGTTTTCTATGGAAGCAGCACTTGGACTTGGTGTAGCACTAGGAGAATAGTTGTAACCAACAGAATTTAGAAAACATGTGCAATGTTACCTTCTTAACACCATGTTCTATGGCAATTCATCCTCTTCCAGTGAAGAACAGAGCAGCACACCGTCACAGCACCAGTAATCGCATGCGGCTGTTGCGACGATCGCACGAAGGAAAACACTACCATAGGAATAGCATTCAATTAGTGCCCTGCGACGATCGCAGTGCAATGATCGCAGTCCGATGATCGCATTGATCGCACCAGTAAAAACACACCTTTAGGACCGACAACTGTCGTCAGACTGCATGAGTAAGACCCTGCTTATTTATTATTTAATACTGAATGAAGCAACACACTGACGGACTTGCGGTTGAATGGATCCACAAGTAAAATAATATTAAAAAATGGGTTATTTTAACGAATTTGCAAATGGGAGATGCCGTGTACGAGTAGCTCATCATTACAACTAGGTCGAAAAGTGGCATCAACCCAAGGAGGAACGCATAATAGAGGGAGGGAATGCGGCCAAATTTCGCCGTACTGGCCAGACAAAAATTTGTCTCCCGATGCATGCTTTTCACCAATAGCAAGCTTCCAACAATTTGTGAAGCCAGTCAGCGACTCAGCCTCGAGAAGAAGTTTAGTTTCGATTTCCGTAGCCGTTGCTACTTCCTGCTACTAAAAATCTCTGGCCTAGAAGATCGGAAACTGCTGTGAAAACTGGACCTTTGGTGAAGTTTACACTCCGCTTTAACGTCGCCGTGACGTCACATTTTCGACAAGAGGTGTCATTTTGGGTTGCCCAAGAGTGTACACACTGTTTCTTACACATATTGCGTTTATGAAATTGAATACGTTGTTTAGGTAATTTATTCATTTACCCAAGTCCTTTTTTATTTTATTTATTGATGTAGGTTGTTTACAGGCTTTTAATGCAGTCGTGGCATACGTGATCATCTTGCTGCAGATGAAGGATCTACTATTGGATAAAGACACTGGCGATTCCTGCAACTCTACAACTGTGCTCCGCTAAATCCAAGGAGAACATACACTGATAAATCAACTGAACTCCATAATATTTTCTTTGGGATCTGTCAAGGAGAAGTCTGCGAGCAGCACAGTAAATTCAAACAATCGTTAGATGCACTTATGGTGCAGAAGTTTTAAATGTGTTTGCGCGTAAGTTTCCCCATAGCCTGTAGGTGAGAGTGAAAAGTTGTTAATGCATTACTGCAGAGGTTTGTTCCGATCTGAACTATCAGAGCTTGACGCTCAAAGCAGCTACGGCTTCGGGCTCTATACTGGATCTTGACAAGGTTAGCAATGATCGCAATAAGATAAAACGCTTGTATAATTGTTATACCTACTCCCTTGGTGATGTTGCATTTTGTGTTGGTTGTTATTTCTTGTGCTTAATAGCTAATTGGTAAGAGTGCCTGCCGGGATCTACTGATTTTGTTCATGTCATCTCCAGTACAGGGCCTCTAATGATAGTATATCTGTTTGGGCCCGGCACCTAGTATTTTATAGTTGTTTGATGTGTACTGGCTGACAGAGCTGCTTGTCCTGTCCATATTCTGTCAAGAGATAGTGTTGTTAATGAAGAAATTATTATTATTATAAGGAACCAATTGCGTCAGCCTGTCCTGTGTTCCATGGCGTGCGTCGCGCTCATGCAGTCTAATTTCCAATAAAAAGGTTTGGTACCCAAATTGTTGACGAATCTATTGCAAGAATTCGTTGCGAAAAATAAAAGCCGACAGTAAACAACAGTTATTTTCACCCAATTCCACATTTTACTGATGCAAGAAGAATTGGAACTGTGGGGTCTTCAAAGCTCCATAAATTCTGTGATGGAGCTTGCAGAAGAATGCACTAGTCGTAATGCTATGGAGGAATTGAAGTCAAGGCGGATGACGTGACCCTCCGAGTCCGATGAACTAAACCAAATGCTTGCATTACGAGACATTTATTGTCTCTTACTATATCAGTGAAGGCATCAGTGCAATTAAACTTTAATATGAAATTGCTCAAATTTTCTTTAACTGAAAAAGAAGATCGACAGAGAGTAAATTTGAACAGTCTGGGAACGGATACCTCCGCCAAGTAACTTGATATTTATGAAAAACTCAAATTACCCTACTCCTGATACTATGATTTACTCTTTATACCAGTCACCAAGGTTCTAGGAGGTATTTTTGCCTCTTGAGAGCAATAGCAGCTTCTGTAATTTTCTTGAACATCCTTCCTTAACCGTTTTGAGTTGGTAATGTTCTGACAAACATTGTCACACACACTAGTGAAGCACACATACGGACAAACAGATCGTTACAAAAAATATGATCATTCGTGCCTTTTTTCTAACAATTTCCACGAATATCATGAAGATCCATTGGCAACTTTTTAAGTTATATACTGACAAACGTATTGACAAAGGTAGGCAAGGACACAGACGCACCGATGCATCACCGAAATTTGGTCATTCGTGACTTTTAATATCTCTAACAACTCGTCCAGATTTCATGTTGAGTATTCGAGGGCTTACGAATAATTTAATGCCCAAGTGTACTGATTCAAACAAAATTTAACAAATTTTTGTTTTTTAATTGGAAAGACGCAAGCTCGCGTACTGCGCAAGCACATCTGGCAGAACAAGTAATGGGATGATCATACACTGGAATAAGCGCTGATCGGAATCAACGCTAACAGGGAAAAGCGTTAATTGTGAGAAGCAGCAATGGTAGAGATGAACGAGAGCCGCCGGAAATAGCGCAAACGGGAACAAGAGCCACAAGGCACACCCATGAGATGCGATAAGCTCTAACGCAATATCAAATTTAGAGATAAGGTTATATTAGGAGATGTTTATTCAGGTTTCGTTAGGCTACTGTAGGTACTATGTAGGATTGCCCAAGCTAGATTCCGCTACCATTCAAGTGTCTTGTAGCTTATTCCAGTTTATTCTTTTATACGCACTTATTCTGATTAACGCTTATGCATTGCCTACGGCACTCGTTCCTGTCGCTTTCATTTAATTACGCGTACTCTCAGTCGTCCCTTCAGTCGGTTTAAATGTAGCCATTTTCTTCCAATGTTTTGACTAAACAGGTGAAATTACAGTGAATAAGTGGTCCTGGTGACACCGTATTTTTCTACATGCTCTAAATGCACCATAGCTTTACGAGAGCCACATTGTTGTTTTTTTCTTGCACTTTGTTCCCATGAGATGAGACAATTTTTATGGCACTTTCCCAGTACCAATATTAAGCAAATAAAAGTCTTTTGCGAAAGGGAACCCCTAGTTAGCTGGTTAGTTAGTTATAGTCAGAAAAATTAAGACTCCGTTTCCGAGCGGAACGATATAACAGAGGAATGAGCAAGGGACATATAGCATGTCGATAGAAATGGGGAACCCATGCACGAAGGTGTTCCCACACAGGATCAACGTGCACGGGAACAGCAAGTCGGGAAAGAAGAGGAAAATGGAATAAAGCATGAGCAAGTAGGAGTATAAAATCAGGAAGGAAGCAAAGTGGGCACGAAAGACAGACGTACCGAAGGCCTAGCTAATGGCTGAGGGGTAACCTACACGAATTCCCTGAGGTTACCGGGCCCCATAACATAGGATGGGCGAACCTAACCAACCTAACCCTATGGCCCATTCTATGCCCCCTGAGGGAGCAAGGGAACCCCGAAATACAAGACACTGAGATGCGTGTTACCATCATAACCCCAGTGTTCATTTGCAATCTGGCAAGGTGTGAGAGGAGGGTACCTGGGTTACTACCGGTGTATGATATGCACAGGTAAAGGATTGACTGTCTAGCGACCAAAAATCTAAACGTCACCTGCTATTCCTCATACCTTAGCACCAGCCAATTTTTAACTGTAAAATCTGTTATGCATACAAAAATTGCTGTCACACCTGAAAAAACACATTAAAATGTTAACTACACTTTATTTTCATGCAAATAACATATCGTTACATATGTATTCACGCTGAATAAAAGTTTGGCTACTCTTAATGTACAGTAAATATTTGTTTATCTACCCTCACTGCAGTCATTTTCAACGGCAAATCGCACTTCTATTTCATAATTTGCCTCAGGAAAATTGGCTAAAGGAAGGTATGATGGAGCAGAAACAAACGAAAACGTATCTAGCGGGATAGCGTTGAGAACGGCAACGCCGTAGCTCCCGCGCGGGAGGTAAGAGAGTGGAGGTGAGAGGAGAAATTAAACGCTATATAGGTTCGGGCTAAAACAGATTTGCGTGTAATTTTTTAGCTCTCGCTCGAATGGAGGCAATATAGGTTTGGTGCTTTATACTTCGACGGAGAAAAAAGTTGTGCAGGACTGATTTGTGTCAACATTTTTAGGGTAAGAAATAAGTTGCCCATAGTAAAAAAGGACGCTATGCTCATGGTAGGAATATAAGTGTGCGGAAAATATTAGGCGTTAAATATTTCGACCTAAAGGAAGGCAGCTAAAAGAATTTTAGAGGTGTCAATGATTGGTTATTAAAAAATTTGATGAAATTAAATTGGACGAGTTAAAATTGGCGAACATACTGGTTAGAAGACAATTTTTTGTGTGACGGGTAATTGTTGGAAAATATATTTGAGCTTGGATATTCATCCTGTTAACATAAGTGCGATATACAAATTAGACTGAGAATTTTTAGACAGTAGCTGAGTATACGATGCAAAATTTGACCTAATTTCAATTCGACGGAAGTTATTTTGACGATGAGCAAATTAGACGAAAAATATTTTACTGTAATGAGGTTTGATGAAAGAAAATTAAGCTTAAGCCTTTGCCGTTATTATTATTATTATATTGAGTAGTTTTAGTCTCCGTCTCCACAGCAACGGCAATCTAACAGAGGAAGAAGCAAGGGACACATAGTGTGACGATAGACACGGGGAACCCATGCATGAGGGTGTTCCCACACAGGATCAACGCGCATTGGAACAGCAAGTCGGGAAAGAAGAGTAAGAACAGACTGAAGAAAGATCAGTACGAGTAAAAGATGGGAAGGAAACAAAGTGGGCACGAAAGACAGCCGTCTTGAAGGCCTAGCTAATGGCTAAGGTAACCTACACAAACCCCCTGGGGGCGCTACTCCCCATAACATAGGATGGGCGAACCTAACTAACCTAACCCTATGGCCCATCCTATGCCCCCTGAGGGGAAGCTTTTTTTGCCGTGGAGCTTAGGGAGCTTAGAGAAGTGGACGTACTTCCTTTTGACGATATATTAGTGACTGCTGTATAGCCATCCCTATTTTCGCGTAATTTAGGCTGCGAACAGAACAGCTTCCCCGTAAAGTATTTCGTTCCTCTCACGTCAGACGAATAAATAATTAGATGTTCTATAATGTTTACTTTTACTTGCTTATTTAAAGACATTCTAAAAGATTGAAGGTTTTTGAGTTCTTACTTGCAGCAAAATTGATGAGAAATACGAAACTTTACTACATACAATAATTGTGACACTCGTGAAGAAAACTGAATTGACGGTAAACATTTTATCGACGATTTGTGAATCGATACACAGTTGTGTTTAAGAGATAAAATTAAGTCTTCGAACACTTTGCACGACATATGGAGAACAGAAAATTGTCGAGCAGCCCCACTTTAAAGATTTATTTAGGCTTCTTAACAATCATTTTGAGAGTTGTTCTCCAAACTGTTCGTTTGAATGTGCTGCTAGTCTATGCCATCGAAAACGATACGAACCTCAATTCGCAGTACGCGTTTGCTGCGGAATGCATAGAGGTCTAAGTAGTGTCTACATTTACAATGATTGCTTAGTCATAGTTGGGACGATACTAGATGTATGCTAAGTTATTAGCTGAGACAAAAACTGCAGTTTCTTTGAATCAAAACGCCTGGGCAACGGAGTTCTGCTGAACATCTGAGCTTCATAAATTGTCAAACGTCGCTGACCGCTAACTACAATGCACCCTGCGATAGTGTGGACACTGATGTGACATTTTCGCTGCGTTCGGCGAAATCGCACAGGCGTTTTTCGCACTTAAGCCCCGTCCAGACAACCTCTCATAAGTTGGAAAAACGCTTCAGCGATTTCGCAAAACGCAGTGAAAATTTTGCATCAGTGTCCACACGGTCGCAGGGTGCATTGTAGAGACGCTTGACTATTTAAGCGCAGCTAGATGTTCAGTAAAATTTTAGTGCCCACGCTCCTTGGTACAAAGAAGCTGTAGTTTTTGTCACTATCGATAACTTATTTTACCTCTAGTATCGTCACAACTATGAACGAGCAATGATTTCAATGCAGATACTACTTTTAAGCATTCTCCAGCAAAACGCGTACTGTCAACTGAGCTTGAGTTGACATTTTCTCTCTTTTCTTCATCACTATTCATTGTTTTCAAGGTTATCAAGTAAATAAATTTTTAGGTCGGGTTCCTCGACAATTTATGTTTCACATACGTGGTGCAAAGTGTTCAGACATTTTATTTTGTCTCTTAAACACAACTGTGTGACCACAAAACGTTGATAAAATGTTTACCGTCGACTCAGCTTTCGACACAATAATTGTCACTAGTGCACTGAAGTTTCTCATTTCTCGTCAAACTTGCAGCGAATTAGAACTCAGTGACGTATACGGCTTTTAAAATGTCTATAAAGAATCAAGAAAACCTTATAGAACACCTAATTTATTCTTGTTGTGTGAGAGGCACAAAATACTTCAGGGTGAGCCTGCTTTGTTCGCAGTGTAAACCGTGCGAAAATATCCAGCTTTGACAAAGAAAATTCGCAGCGATCAGCGAAATCGCCATGGTGTGGACAGATTGTGACGGTAGTCTAGACGGGGCTTCATGAGCGGTAGTCTGGACGGGGCTTTAGGAGCGGTAGTCTGGACGGGGCTTAATGAGCGGTAGTCTGGACGGGGCTCAACCACTCCATACCGAGCGGCTCGACAATCACTCCTTACGAGGTATAATTTAAAGGCAAGTGGGGCTATAAGATGCTGACCCATCGGCATTCATTTGGATGCAATTCAGAGTAAAGATTCTCTTCTAGGCTGAATTAAATTCCTATATTGTTGAAAGTATTATCAGTTAGGAGTTATTCGTGTATTGTCATTTTTTTAGTCTTTCCTTCAACTTGTAACGAGAGTCCGCCCCTCTTGCCCTAATAACCAACACGAGCCGCGACTGATGCATACTTACTATCCTTGCTATTATCACCCGCGAACGCAATGAGAAAGGCGATAGTGTTTTTGTCCTGTATGCGTATTTCTTTATACTGTGTAAACACAAATGTTTTTACATATATATATCTACATATTTCTAATGATTATTTGCTAGGAGGAACTGAGCTATCATCACACTCTCTTGCAGGCAGTCAGATGGATTGACCTGGATGTGAAACATGCGAAAACTACTAACTCAGCGCTCTTATTGAACAATGGGAGGTTATATTGTCGACTAATTCTACGATAGAATATGAAATCACGTAGTACGTGATTTTATATTGCCAAGTAAGGCAGTAGAACAGGGTGAAAGACTCACGATGTATTCCTTAAACATACTGAGGGAGTCAGGACTCTGACGGACAGGATGACCTGGTTTATAAAACCCAAAACATTTAAACTAGCTGGTATAACTAAATTTTTCCATGAAACCCAACAAATACAAATTCATTTAATTGTTAAGAAGCGACATATAACAGAGACGTAACCTAACATGGGTGTAATCTTAACAGTACAAGTCAGGGTCATTACCTTCCCATGCCTGAACTATCCATGTTTCTGTTCGGATTACGACTCACTTTTTTGCACTGATTTGTACGATGAAAGAACGGACGAAGTGATGAGCGTAACGCGCATATATGAAAACTGAAGAACAAGAAGTCACCCACAACAGATTTACTGTTCCCATTTAAATTAATAAATTAGTAAAACACTTTGCATAAAATTTTCCGTGCTCACTATTAAGTGAACACGTACAGCAATATGCTTCCATAGTGTGTAGCTGTAGCAAAGACACAAGCTTTTGGGCTTTAATAGAGGCCTGTTTTAGAATGTTATGCTCTTTTTTTTTCTAAGAAAATCGGCCTAAAACATGCATTGCTAATGCTGCAGTTGCTCATGTATCTTAGTTTCTTATGTATCTTAAGAATAATAATTTGCTATTAATGGAGGCTATGACAGTTCGATTTTGCCCATATGCAGCCCCAAGTCCCCTCTCTCAAATCCCTCCTGCTCAGACCACTGCTATAGCGACCAGCACTTGGAACAAAACGTTATGATGTTTACTGAGCGTAATTCTCTTTGCTCAAGGTACAAAGAGACACAAAGACCTAATGACTACACTACATGAAAGAGTGCATATGATCGATTTCCACACACAAAGTCCCTCCCCGAGTTCTCATTCTAGGCCAGTTAGTTGCTCAATCCGCCCTCGACAGGAGAGGTTTCCTTCACTTTCACATTTGTAACTGCCCAATTAACATCATTTACACAAAAACGCCAAGGCTAAATTCAGCGTTAGAGCATAAATAGCATTTTTTGATTAAAAGCCGAGTTATTGCTAAGAAATATGAAGTACTTGTTTTTTCTCGAATATGCATCCAAGCTTATAGGAATCCTTTTCTACGATGTAACTGAGAAGGGGTTTCGACGCAACAGCTTGTGGCTATTATACTGTGTTCTGCTGCAGACGACTGTTATTACGAGTTCCCTTTGTAAATGGAGAGCCAGTTTGTTCACCGGAAAGAACGTCAAAGAAAATTACTTCATAATAGCGATGGCGTTTGGAGATATTACTTGCACCATTTCGTACCTTGCCCAGTTTATCCATTGCAAGGGAATGGCAAAGATGATTTACTTCACCAATAATTCGTGGGCGTCACTGCAAAGCTTTCCAGCTTCCAAGTGTCATTTTCGGCGTATGGACTGCATCTCATTGAGTATCATTGTCGGTTCAGCAGCAGGCCTTTTTTTCTACTGTAGAGAAATGCAGAAGGCAGAAGATTACTCGGTCACAATGGTTTTCGTGCACGCTTACAGTGGATTTTTCAACACAGCAGGACTAGTGACGGTATTGATCAACTTTCGCATCTGTTGTTTCAACGCGATTGGCATTCTCATTGCCCGCAGTCGTCCACTGCTGATGCTTATAAGTAAAGTGCGGTGTCCACGGTCTAGAAAATTGCTTTTTGCAGAAGTTACTCAATACGAGAAACTGCTTTTGAAAGTAAGCTGAAAAAAATTTTTCTCTTACAGTAAGACCAGACAGGTTTGTTTCATTGCTTCCTTAAAAATTTAGATATATTTCAAGTGACTGCAGAGACGTCTAGTCTAATAGTAATGAAATATTAAGAAATTTACAGGCCCCGAGGAATACTTTGGTCTCTCGATCGTGCGATCGTGGGAATAAGGCTATAGGACTGGTGTAGTATACTTTGAACTTTAACTTGGTGTTATACTGTTTGTTTTGCATGGTTCTAACGCTTTAAATTACATGGGAGTTTACGTTCCAGTTTGCAGATGTCAAAGAAGACTTCATTGCAGCCAACGCTTGGTTCATCACAATTCGAATATTCAGCAACGTCGCCTGTCTTGCCTTCTTCATCTTCATTTTCCTCACACAACGCCAGTATCTGATGGGAGCTGGAAGTATGGTCTTCAGTTTCTACTTCTACTATACTCACGGCACAGGAAATTTTTTCACCAGTCAGGTAATGATTTCTTTCTAGTACGCACATGGCACGCAAGAGCGCTGGAGCGATTCAGTTGCGACAGTGGCTAGATTAGTTCATACCAGTGGTGAACTTTCAGGGTACTATATAGGGGCACCTAGTCAGGCTTAGATTCCTTGTGACCTTTTATGTGCCTTACCCATACAATACGTTGCATGAATGATGTTAATACACATCCCCATTAATTTTTAAACTGCCACATGTGATCAGATTTAATAATTTAGACTTATAGATCATAAATCTAGTGGCCACAGTTTATTGGAATACATTGGGCTTGATTTCCACAAGTTATAAGAGCACGTTCATCATCGGAGCATGGCTTACGGGTCGGCAGCAGCGAGTAAAGCTTGAAAGAGAGACAAGCGACTGGACGCAGGTATCATCAGGGATTCCACAAGGTAGCGTGCTTGGCCCCCTTCTGTTCTCAATATACATCAATGATCTGGATCGTAACATCCGTAGTAAAATCAGTAAATTTGCAGATGATACACAACTATGCCATCTTGCCACGAAAAGAGCCGAGCTCCAACAAGCTCTTGACCACCTCATGGAATGGAGCACAACGTGGCAGATGAGCTTTAATGTTGACAAATGCTCAGTAATGCACGTAGGGCTAGTGAACTCTTCAACTCCATTGAAAATG
>LQNS02277219.1:1734741-1757166 GCA_001587735.2 Parhyale hawaiensis
AATTTTGAATATAAGTCCAAGGACATCATCGTTCCCTTGTACAAGGCACTACTGCGGCCACACTTAGAATTTGCTGTTCAATTCTGGTCGCCATATCTGTGCAAAGATATCGATAACATGGAAAGATTCCAACGCGGAGCAACGAAATTGATACCTCAGCTGCGAAACAAGCCGTATGAGTGTCTGATCTCTCTCGAGCAAAGACGACTCAGAGGGCAATTAATAGAAACATTCTAGTATTTGAATGGCTTTAACGACGTATCTACAACAGCACTCTTTGAAAGAGATCTAAATGATCGCTTGCGAAACAACGGTCAAAAACTCAAGCACAAAGCTCGAAGAACTACCTTAAGTCAGAGTTCTTTCCGTATTTCATAGTCAGCATTTGGAATAGACTCCCTTCTGACGTTGTTATAATGCGGAATCAGTCAACGCATTTAAAAATCGTCTGGACTTACATTGGGAGAGACATCCCCCACAGCTAAAGATTCCTCCTCCAGGAGTCGCACACTCTTAACGGCTAAAGCCTCAAGAGCTTCCTAAATCCGTTTTTTTCTCTCTTCCGCTCCAACTACACTGTCTGACATCTTTTACTCCGCATATCAGCGGCTATTGGTCATAATTTCATGCATTCGTGATCGTCTCTTTTGCTGAGACTCTTTTCCCTCCTCTTTTTTTCTTTCTCTGCTTCTCTTTCCCGAATCGTTTATATCCTACTCACTTAATGGCAATATAGCTCTTAGAAGGCCGGGGTGTAAGTTTCAGTGTCTCTTTGAGAATGGGCCTGTTGGTTCGTCTACTGCCACCTATCTAATCTAATCTAATCTAATGCATTATCGGGCTTCACATTCATGCCCACAACTTTGAAAAGACTCTCATCCAAAATTGTCGGTGGATAGAAACGGTCAAAACATTTAAAAATCGTCTTGACCAACATTGGAATCAACACCTTCCAGTTCTACGAAGTCCTTCTCTCGGACTCTCTAACTTTTGGTATCCAAAGCGTCAGAGGCCGCCCTATTATCTTTCATGCTCAACCTTTAAGTGTAACAAGTTAAACTTGCGTCAACAGCCGTTCGATGTTATAATGCTGGGTAATTGTAGGAAGGTTTTCAACAGATACTTGACCAATGATTTTACCAATGCTTGCCGAAATATGTTTATTTATGCATTGCAACGTGTTGAATGGCCATCATTGGATCATTCTTGGAAATCACTATCAGAAATTTTGTAAGAAATCGTATTATCATTCTAAGTGATCCATTACTTTCTAACCAGACTTAGGAACTAATATAAATGTCTACTCTAAAGGAAAATATTCCGACCGAACTACTGTAAATACTATAGAGAAGCGATATTGGGCCAATAATAAATTCCAGCATGCAATTGTGCATCCAATATTCAACAATTTCCTAGTTAGGGTACGACGACTCTTCAAGTTCAATGTGAAGAAACACCGATATATCAACAGAGAATGTGTTTCATACGATAAATATGATTGATTCATATCACTGTCACCCTTCCATGAAACCCAGAAAATTTTGCAGTGAAGCTTGTTCAATATATATCATTGACTCCCCATATTTATGCATTTAGGTCAAATTTACTTGTGTTTCATACCTACATGCTCAGAATAACGCTTGATGGTTAACCAGTATTATAATTATTAAGCGAATCTCCTATTGTTAGGCAGATACGATAACCAGCAGTCTCGTTGGTTGCGCATTCACTTACAATGTTAATTGCCTCCACCAAAGAGGTAATGTTTTTTTCTTGTTTTGCTATTCTATTTTTCTGTTTATCGAAACTCATTTTGTGAGTTTGTCACAAAAGTAAATCGAAAAATTATTGATGAGTATTTATGAAATTTACAGAGACTGTTAGGCATGTTAGGAGCAACAGATTATTAATTTTTGGTGAAGTTATGTTCAGCCATTTGTTTGTTTGCCTCTTTCTTCTTGGTAACATATAACTCAAGAAGTTACGCATAATTCTTCATATAATTGGCTCGAATTGTTACCTCCGCCATGAAGGCCAAATATTTTGTTGTTGTGTTTGGTTTTCTGCTTGTTAGCAAAATAACCCAGAAAGTTATCAATGGATCTTATGAAATTTGCAGAAATTTTTAGTAATGTTGAAAGACATAATAATATTTAAATTATTAAATGTTGGTGATAAAGAACTTATCTCAAAGAAAATTACAGAAACTCTTTATACTAACAGAAGCCACAAGTGATTGGATTGTTGTGTTCATACAAAGAAAATCATGGTTTCAGAACTTATTTGAATTTTTCATTACCGTTGCCTTGCTTAGCGGAAGTATGCCCTTTCAGGATGCTCTCATTAGAACTGTTACGTAGAGCAAATGACCCAATTTTTGTGATGATCGGTGTGTTTGTTTCTTCGTTTGATTTTATGCTCGTTAGTAATATAACACAAAAAGATATGAACGGATCTTTATGAAATTTGCAGGAATTACTAGAAATGTTAAACGACACTATGATTAACCTTCGGTGATGATCGGTCTTCCTGTTTGGGAGTTTGACTGATGTTTGTCATAATGTTCGTCAGGTTATTACTGAAAAAGAGACTCATGGATCTTAAAGAAAATGATAGAATCTGTTATTTCTCAGGAGGTACAAATAACAAAATTTTGCTAATAATGAAAAATGAATCCCCACTTTAGGACCAATTAAATTCATGAACATTGCATTGCTTAGCTATCTATCAGAGTGCTTAGCTGAGGCTCGTATTCACAGATAAAGGAGAAATGACTTTGGTATACCGGCAATAGCTAATCTTGTTGTAGTTACGCTAGGAGATGCTCCGGTGGGGGTCGAGCAAGTGGGGGAAAGTATGAAAAGGAAGGAAGAGAGCACAGGAAGTGAAGCACAGAGGGGGATTGTCCCATAGAGAGCTGGGAAGAAGCGGGGTGGGGTGGGCAGGACATTCGAATAGGTGGTTCACAGTGTGAGGGTCACTGTGACGTTCGGGGCAGGAGTCTGAGTCTGCTCGTCCGACCCTGTGGCTTTAAGATATTAAGGCAGAGCAAAAGCCTGAACGTAGTTGTGACAGGGTAGAGCGGGCCGCCCGGGGAAGGCCGGGCTCCTCAGGCGGGATCTCAGCTGGAACGTTGCCCAAAACCATGCTTGCAGAGAGACGGTCTAGACAAGTTCGCACGGCATACCGATGGAGGAAGGAGATAGCTGCTCGGTACATTTCAGATGGAATGATATTATCGGTTAGCAAGTGGTTGACGTCAGAGTGGAATCTGGTTGCCAGATTTTGGCGGACGCGTCGACGACCGGCCTCTGCAGTGACGACAGAGTGGGCTGGGTGCTCGGGACGAAGCGCGGAGATGAGGTATTGGCTGCTCTGAAGGTCGAGAGATTGGTCGACCCTTAGGAATTTGGACTCTGAATGGAGATGATCGATGGATGCCATCCATGCGAAAACAACCGGTCGCAGAACGGAGAGCGGCGTTTTGAACGGTTTACAGCTTCTGAAGGCAGTAGCTCATAGAGGGCCTTAGCGTTATAGTCCTGGACTCTCTCTAGAAACGGCCTATTGGTCTGTCTGCTACCAGTTATCAAGTTCAATCTAAGTTCTTGTACATACCGGATCTCTATCTTATGTAATAACGCTTTAATTGTTAACCGATTAGATAAACTCGTGCGTAGATTTATTTAGCGTGATACTAAAACGCATCCCAGGAGACAGTAACTGACTGTTTTCTGGATACTAAACCTTTCCCTCTTTCGGAAATGCAGATAATTTTTTTTTTTTTTAGACAACTTGCAGACAACTTGTTCAACCACCCTCTTGCCCCCCTCCCTTAAGCACTGGCGGGCAAGGGGTGATTGCCCCTTCTCATCGTTTCACCCCTGTTCCGATTCCCTTGATGATGTCCATAATTTGAGAAGCACTCTGAGAGAGCATATTACCTCCAAGTAGCGCAATATTTACGAAAAATCAAAACTGGTTGAGAATCCAGGGTTTATTTACCACCACCAAAAGTTTTTCTACTGTTCATCTTATGCATTCCTGCACTGCCTACAACCTTCATGAAGTTTCATATAATACTTTCTGAGTTGTATATACCTGGAAATATATGATGACAACCATGTATATTCACAGCAAAGGAGTTTCGAAAGTCCTCTGAGATTTCCTTTACCATATTTAACTCCAAGCTGTTGGTGAAATTTTGAAATTTTGTTTCCAAAAGAAGGGTCATGTTTAGTCGTCCACAAGCTTGGAGTAGAATGTAAAAAACAGAAGACTCAAAATTCCTTTGTTTCTGAGCTATGTTTTGACAAAGAAAAAGACAAATAGAGAGACAACCACAAAAACTGATCTACAGCTCATCTTCAAAATTTGGTCATTTGGGCCTCTCACATTTCTAATAGTTCCTGAAAATTTCATGAAGCTCCACTGATAACTTTTCGGGTTATGCTACCGACAACCAGACAACGAAATTGGAAGCAGATAGAAAAACAGACAAACTAACCACAAGATAATTATTTGTGCCTCATAACATCCTAAGCATTTCCCTTAAATTCCATGAAGAGTATTGCACAGCGTTTTGAGTTGCGCTCCCAAAAAAAAAAAAAAAAAAAAAAATAGGTAGGTAGGCAAACAAGCAATTGTTGAACGGATCTTCACCAAAAGTTGATCATCTGTTCTTCCTAACACTCCTAACAATCCCTGCTAACTTCATGAAAATCCGTCCATAACTTGCTGAGTTATCTTAGTGACAGTCAATCAGACGAACAAACAAAAACACAGACTGACAATAACCGACAAAAACATAATCACTTTGACGGAACTAATAATTAGGCTCTCATGTTTCTATGGATATCGTTTTAAGTTAGGCCAACTTAAGTGCATATTCAGCGAGTCTTGGATTCCTTTTGTCTGATCAAAGTTTATAGCAATCTGTGTCGGCACGCAAACTACTAGCAAGATTTGCTATTGAAGAAATCCAAAGTAATTTGAAATCCCGCCCGTTAAAACGAGCAATGTTGGGATGACGGGCTCAGTGTGTCCTATGAATTGAGCTCCTGGAAACTTCCTTAGAGAAAGAATTGGTAATGAATTCTTGGATGCCACTGTATTTTTTCTCCACTCATGCAAAAGAAGATATTTTTTCCATTTAAACTAGGAATATTTTTCATGCTACCATCATTATATGTTAGCATGAAGTGCAGAAATGGGAAGTGCTGCAATATGCAGCTGGGTGATAGATCCATACGTTTTAACTTAATATACCATGCAATATGTAATATTGCAGCAGAGGTGGACGCTGACGACCCCTAGCAGCCACTTATGTACTTTTGGATATAATAAAGGTAGTCCAGTAAAGTGTATGATATACGTATAGAATAAGGTTATCTGCATGCATCGCCTGGGAGCGTTGCATCGTACATTTTCTTCACAGGACAATGCAACTACGCATTCTCTTCCCTTACTTGCAGATGGTGAAGCTGCAAAAAGATTTCAGCGTGGCATGTTTAGACATTGAAGATGATAAACTCGAGAATAAGGTAGGCATAAAATAACATAGTTCTCAGAGAGGTCTGTATTTAAGTATTTAAAATTACAAAGTATAACAAAGTCAACACCATACGTGACGGTCCCTGAAAACTGGTCTTTTACAACTGAGTGCTAAGGCTTATATATGAAATCTGTGGTAAAATGCTTTTCAATTAACAATTAATGTCAATACAAACAAGGTAAAAATAAAGCTCATTCATATTTGGTATCGAATTTATTAATGAACAAAGAAAATGAAAATAATGATCGATTTCCGAACTGCTGAAACAGATGCAAAAGTCACTATAACTTTCAGAAATTGGGAAATATGTGCTAAAACCGACACGCATGAATTCTAGAGGTAATAATTATTATACAATCACATGAGATACAACTAATTTATCTCCAAACAGTGCCGCGCAGAGAGGCGCACCGAAGAGGCGGGGGCCCGTGTACTCGAATGAAGATGGCATCAAATGAGGTGTCAAATAGACAAATTTTATTTATGTCTTAAAATAATACATTTCTTTTAAATTATGTACGGAAGAAACCATTTCATATAACTTTTCGATACTTTGGCCATC
Organism: Parhyale hawaiensis; assembly: GCA_001587735.2. Classification (NCBI taxonomy): domain Eukaryota; kingdom Metazoa; phylum Arthropoda; class Malacostraca; order Amphipoda; family Hyalidae; genus Parhyale; species Parhyale hawaiensis. The sequence goes on from LQNS02277219.1 coordinate 1,740,858, forward strand.
AGTTAGAAGAATTAAAAGAAGAATTAATGCAGCTTCTGCGTTCATAGTAAATGCACATTGAGTTCCGTTTTTATTATCAACAACTGGCTCTGTTCTCCCCTTCAAGGATAAGCTCCTAAGGGGTCTGCATGCGCCCGCTTGTTGTTTACGAGTTTAGTTACGTACTCTGTACACCCATGTACACACAGTAGGCTGTACTAGCCGTCCGTACCTTGAGAGTGCGGGCGGATAACCACGTGGGAAGGAATCATAAAACTTGCAACATTTAAAACATTATGCCCAGTTTAGCATTGGAAACCATGTAGCTCACTGCAATAGAGTAATTACGGAGGATTCTCTTACGATAATTAACGGTGCAAACAATGTTATGAGCCTTAGAATTTTAAAATCAATGCATTAACTTTCACCTGTTCATAAGTGGACTCGGTACAGGATTTGAAACTTAAGCTGAATACTCCGTACCCGAAGCGCCTCAAGCGATATTTTCGCGTAGGATTCGTTGATGTAGGTACTCAATTATGCTAATTAACACTAATAAGGTTCGTCTTGAAGTGGGTTAATTAAAGGAGCTGACACCGCTGATTTTGATTCTTAACCTCAAGGTGAACATTTTAGAGTTGGTTTCACTGATGTACTCATATATGCTAATTAAACTCCATACTGGGATTTTTTGAAGTGGTCCCAATGGGATTGGTGCAACATCCGGAACTGAAGAACTGTCTTTCCAGGGTCCCTTGGCCTATCCCATCATACTTCCAGTTCCAAACCTTTTGTACTCGCAATGCTAAACAAATGTCCAAGGATCCCCGGATTAAAAGCAGTTATATTAAGGTAGAATAAGAGCAACGCTTGCAGTACATAAAACTCATTGTGTGTTGCAGCCATCGTTATTAAGCTGTGTATATGATAAAAAGTGACATTGTAGGGGAATTAGCCTAATATAATGAAATTCTTCGTATATTCATTTATTTATTTTATGTCCATAAAAGTGGGATCTTTATCCCTTTATCTGAAAGCACTTCTTGCTTGAAACACTTCTTGAAATCGTAATAATACATTTACAACTTCTGGGGTCTGATTTTATAACTTTTTCTCTCGGTTCACGACGTATTAGAACTGTCTTTCCAGGGTCCAATGGCCTATCCCATCATACTTCCAGTCATACTTCCAGGAAGCACTCACAATGCGAGTGCTTGACGAAGTAGTTTTCGCTCTATAGACCAAAATTTCAGCACTTCAATGAAGCAGATATATGAGTTAGACGGACAGTATCATGGCTACTGTGCGTTCATATTGCATATAGTGCAGGGGCCACACTAGGCATTCACAAGGAGCTTGTATAGAGAAGGAGGGAGCCAATAGCCTAGCCCGTTGAAGCTCAAGAGTCTCTTATTGCTGTCAGCCAGTTGTCGTATGCACCAATCGCACATCAGTAAAGAGTCTCTTATGGCTGCAGCCAGTCGCGTAAGCACCAATCGCATATCAGTAACTCGGTTCGTCTACTGCTCCCCGTGAAACTCAGTGCTCCCCCGTCTTTTCCTCCAATAAGCGTCTCACAGCTATAAGAGATCTGGTTGACTCGCTGGCAAGTCTGTAACTGGGCCACAAGGCTCCCTCCTTCTCGATTGAAGCTCCTTGGGCATTCACACACTAGGCAACTTGCTGTCAGAATGCGCTGCTCGTACGTCTTCGAGCAGCAAAATTGCTGCTAGCAACAGTCTAGTTGCGCATACGTGGCGAAAGGTCGCTTGAGGTTTTCTATGGGCAACCAGTTGGTCGTACAGCCGCGTAAATTGAATTTGTATTTACAGTATGATTGAGAGTGCTTTTTAAAACCGCCTTTTTCGTTATTTGTAAAGTGTTTTTTAGTTACTTATCCTACGAACTAAGATGAAATAAAAAATCTGTTCACATTGTGGCGTTTACGACGATCGCTGCGAATTTCTGCCGTCAAATCGCAGCTCTGTGCATTTTCGCGGGCGTTCATTTTGATAGACATTCCCGCGCGATATAGGCTGCAAACAAAGCAGGTTCATCCGCAAAACGAATAAATTAGGCGTTCCATGAGGCTTTCTTGTTTTTATAGCCATTTTAAAAGCTTTTAAGCCTCTCTGATTTGCATTTCACAGCAAATATGACGAGAAGTATGAACTTCACTACAGTAGTGACACTTGTGGAGAATACAGAGTTGATGGTAATCATTTTATCGCCCTTTTGTCTTGTGGACACAGTTGTCTTTATGTTCGTAGATAAAATAAATGTTCGAATTCTATGCACTACCTCTGGGGAACAGGAAATTATCGAGTTACCTTTACTTGCCAATCATTTTTGGAGTTGTTCTCCAAGCCAGTCGTTTAATTTGATTGAATGTAATGCCGCGCCCTCAAAAGCACCACCGCGTGGTCAAGAAAAGTATGAAAAGCATGCTGTAGCATGCTATAAGTAGTATCTGCATTTACAGTGATTATTTGTTCCTAGTTGTATCAATACTAAAAGTAAAATAAGTTATTACTAGTGACAAAAACTGCAGCTTCTTCGGATCTAGGAGCAGGAGCTACGAAGTTCTGCGGAACATGTGCGTGGTAGTGTGGACGGGACTTTGTATGGCGGACGAGCAGCTTCCCATTGCTAATGTGTCACCTACAGTCGTTCCGATACACAACAAGCATTTCTTAGTGAGTTGGGCGTTGCTCGTACGAACGCCTAGTGTGGCCCCTGCATAAGCTGACTGAAGTTGCATTTAGGTTTATTGTAGTGCTTTACTCAAGATTTTACTTCTTCTTCTCGCACACACAATGGAAGACACACGTGTCAGGGGAATGAGAATGGAGGATAGGGAATGTAATAGAAGAACGAGACTACTACATTCTCAAAAGCAAAAGCAGGCTACCAATGGAGAGAGATGAAGCGCCTATGCTACACTGTGTTAAAAAAAGACTTGAAGCAGAACTTTAAGGTTGAAGAAGGAATAAGAGCTGTTAATAAACATGAGCGGAAAAAATATGGAAATGGCAAGACAGAGAAGTGAGGACCTAGGATGGGAGTACGACAAAGGATCAATGAAGAAAATGAAGTAGCAAGTCAGAGAAAAGAAGATGCCGCACCGGCCTATATGAAGCAAACATATATGGTATTGATTACTGCGTGAATTTTTTCACGCACGGGTCCACTAGTCGACATCATTATTCTCATTATTCTGCCTAAAGCTCCATCCGTTCGTCAGTTACGTTCTCAGTATTACGTAGGAGGAAATTCAACTCGCAAGAGGCTCTGATATTTGTTTGTAGGAAGTTCAACCATAGTTCTCTTCTTCCGAGTCTTGCAAAAATTTGCAGCGAGTTTCGAAGCAAAGACAGGAAGTTCTTTTCACCCGTATCCTATCAACAGCCATAAATGCAAAAACTTTTCATTGTTTTTTACGCTATATTATGTTGACTCTGCTGGTGACTCACGGTGTTTTTAACCCTATCTGCTACTAGACGGTACAAAATTGTACCGCCCTACCATTTTTTGTTCACAGTTCTGCTCCCAGTGATATTCAGCGCCCATAATTCCGTGAGTTTTCCTCATTCATGGTGACTGTCAATAAAATTCTAATATACTCGCTCATTACAGCCAAAAATATAGATAAATATAATTATTTCAGAAAATTAGATAATGAAATCTCCAAGTCGAATTTCTTTTTATACAAAAAAAAACTTCCTAAATTATCACTAAAAGACAGCCACAAGGCTAGAAATGAAAATGGAAGCGATTGCACGTTCAGTTTGTGAAAGTATGGAAATTACGGCAGATGTGCTGCCGGAATATTCAAATTGTACTGTCCAGAGATATTTCCTTATACTCGAATTTAATTGAACTAAAATTTACTCTGAGGCATTATTTTCTAACTTAAATAGGCGAAAGAATAGTCGAATAAATGTATTTCGAGACTACGAAGAAAAAATCTGATAGTGATAAAGTTATAAGCATTTTAGTGGGCGGTACAAATTTGTAACGTCTTGACGCTCAAGCGGCTGAAAAAGATTGGTAACGGATAGGGTTAATAGGGCCAGATGCGTACTTGCAAGATCATGAAAGAGTAAGCTATCTGTAAGCTGGGGGAAAGAATTCAGAAAAAAGTTTGCAAATACATAGGAGAACACTGCATGCAGTACTGTTGTATTTCTATGTCTTATTAGAGACACAAGCGCGAATTCTTTGGTAACAGAACAAATGCGGGATTCGCAGGTGTAATCAGAATAATAGAAAAGGCTAGACAAAGTGTAAGGGAGACGGACTGTAAAACAATAGAGAAGCTTAAGCGTCTCACATTTACTCAAACGGGGTATGTTAAGATAGAAGCTCTACCATAGATTCAGCTAAGGTAAGTGGAAACGTTAATTACCGTAATATTTTCATGGGTCACGCTTTATAGTTTCTTTAATTGGCCCATACATTGAAAATAGTAAGACAGTTCTATTTAAGCATAGGTACATTTTTTCCTATAATTATAAATAATTAATTATGCTGGCTTACCAACGGATGGAAGCTATAAAGTATTACTCCCAGGAGTATCATAGAAGCTGCGAACGTCAAGAACCTGTCGATCAAGGGGCCGTACCTAAGCCAACTGCAGGTCTATGAGTTCATATGAACGCTCAAGGTGAACCCTGCTCTAGGTAATAACAGAACTACAAACATGCTAGCTGTACAACACCTCCACTTTAGTAACCACGAACTAACATTATGATGGGGACTAAATAGTTTGTTTACTCAACTAACTAATATATCTCGTTTACAGATGAAGAACATACAAGACAGCCTGGAGAAGTTGGCACCTCTAACGATCCTGAGAGCCTACACACTCAGCCGGGGTTCATTAATATCCGTAAGGGCGACATAGTCAGGAGTAGCTACTCAGTCATTTTTCCCAAACAAATTCTTAAATTTTTTTCTAATTAGCAGACTAGCGTGATGCGGTCTTCATATAGCTCTGCAAACTACATCCCTCCATTATTTTAAAGTAGCATAAATACTAGTTCACACTTTGTATTGCTTCAAATTTTCCTAGGTAGTAAGGTTAATAACGATAGTCTGATTGACGTGATGTACAATATTTTATTAATTTATAGCATCCAAAAGTTGAACTAATCATTCATCCTAAATATAAGCGAGTGATTGGGCCTCTTCACGCAGCACTATTCATCTAGAAAGTTTTCAGAATTTCTCTTGCTTCCTGTCAACTTTACCTGGCTTCTTTCTACACATTTTCTTACCCATATTGGCATACTGTGTTTCCATTTTTTTACGCTCTCTTACCATACGCAATGTCACTCTTTTCATGGGAAAATATTGATTTTTGACTAAATTTTCAGTAGGTCAATAAAAATGTAACTGGCACATGGTCATTGTTATGAAACTGTGTCTGGACTTGAATCGCGGACTGAGATTTACTTTGTAAAGCGCCATTATCAAACGTGTTGTCCCTATTTTTTTCCATTACAGATTCTTAATTCGGTTGTGGCGTACGTGATCATCCTGCTACAAATGCAGGATCTGATGTAGAAGAAGTCTGGTGCTATGGAATAAAACTTTGACCTGGTCATGCAAGTAACTCGACCCTCTGCCACAGAGTCTGCTGCCTATTCCCTGACCTCAACTAATAGGGAACCATTACTACAGGTCTCTCTCGGTGACGTTAGTACACGATGTCGCTATACTCTGGGATGCGATTTAACAAACGTCCTTGGATCTTCAGCACTGAAAGTACCTCGGGTCTAGGGTGCGTTGAGTTTTTCTGTCTNAATAGGGAACCATTACTACAGGTCTCTCTCGGTGACGTTAGTACACGATGTCGCTATACTCTGGGATGCGATTTAACAAACGTCCTTGGATCTTCAGCACTGAAAGTACCTCGGGTCTAGGGTGCGTTGAGTTTTTCTGTCTACACTGGCGATGGACTCAAACTAAACTGAAGTTTCGTTCGGTAGGTAGTCCATTAGAATTTTCTATCGTTGAATGAAAGCCATGCGGCAAGAGTTACCCATCCGGCGTCCATCGAAAAACATGAATGATGCCGCCCCCATTGTACAATGCACATGAACTACCTATTTTCGTCAAACTTAAGTAATTTGTAAAGAACATACTCATAACCAATTCGTCCAGATCTTGGATGCAGTTTTTTAGAGATTACAGGAGGGCGGTAGTGCGGTTTGAGCTGAATAGAATTAATAAAATAAGCAATGGATCGTATCCAAGATATGTCTGAGGTGGGGTAGTGTGAGGGTTTTTTTACAAAAATCAAAAGTTGGGAACTGCAGCATTAAAATTTCCAAGATCAGCTCGCGGAAAAGAATGTTATGGAATTGCGTATAAGTTCTGTTTATAAAAACTTTTTCCAAATACCTAAAGCAAAAAAAAAAAAAAAACATACACATGTCAGTTTCCTTAAAATGATACGGGAATTTTCAATTTTTATTCCCGTATTGTTTTAAAGAAACTGACAAGTGTATGTATTTTTAAATTTAGGAAGTTCTAAAAAGTTTTTAAGTAGAACTGTAAACTGAATGCTGATATTCAATTCATTGGACTTTTGCGTATTGTGACACATTGAAAATAAACTTTCTCTTTGCTCTACAAAGTAATGGCCGGATTTGTTCTTCAGAGCTAAAGGTAACGCAGAAAGCCATAAAATCTTGACACAGTTGGAATGCATCAATAATTTCAGTAAAAATAAAACGCTATTGTGATAATCAAAGAAAGGAAGATGCCAGTAAACGCAAATATAAGCACCTCAAAGGTGATGTAGGAATACAATTATTAGTTGACTCCCGTCTGGTATAATCGAATATTCCAATATACGGAGTGTCACGTATGACACGTATCAAGTAGTCTTCTTTGTGGAAGCGAGGCAAGAGTTCAATCCTGCATCGAAGGGTCAAATTGCGTTAGCATTTTGTGCCTTTTTTGCCGATAGCGATCCATGAGTTACATGACGTATACCCACACATACAGTATTTCACTAGAAGTGTTAAAACGTAAGAATGATTTGATATATATGCAGTAAATTTTGATTTTTTGCAGATCATAAAATTTGGTTGTGATAAAGGAGAAGAGTAGACTTTCAAACCTTTATAAATCAATGGATGTAAATTTTTGCAGAAATTTTTGGTCGTTAAGGGGCAAATGGAGATTCTAAAAGTTTTTCAAGTAATGATGCTTAGAAAGAGTAGGACCCAGTCAGGAGCCAACTTTTTATGAAAATATTAAATTGTAATGTAACTCGGTAATATATTAGTAATACATTGAGAATGAAAACAAACGAAATACCTGGTAGAATCCTGTCAGATTATCAGCAAACTACATAGCTATCAAATGCATACAAAACTCAAAAATTAATGCAATGTGTCTATAGAATAAAAATACGAAGAACATGCGTAGTAGGACCCATTTCTTACAGTAATCATATTCGTACAGTAAGCATAAAACTGAGACTGAGGGAGAATGTTCTCAAGACAGTCAAGGGATCTAAATGCTGCAGCATCTGCTGGATGCGCTGCATCTGTTGAACACACCAACGAACAGTCAAAGCTCTTAATGTGCAGGGTGCTCCTAAGGAACTTAATAATTGGGCAGTGAGAGGCTAGAATAATCAGATGAATTGTGAGTATTTGCCAAGTAGTTTGTGCATCGCTCTCAGAGGCGTGCAGAGGTATGGGGGTGTGGTCTACACCGATTATTGTTCGATGCTGCGTCCCATGGTCTCCAGTGCAATACTTCAACCCTAAGGTCAGGAGAAATGATCACATATTGAGTGTACACGCAAATTTGAAGTAGTCGGAAAATAAATTACTGGTAAGATTTAATAAATATTACACTAAGAATGACTGTCTTGGGTTTTATATTTATTTATATGTTCGGTGTCACGCTCTTAAGAATAGATAGGGAAAAATTCTTTCTTTTCCATCGTTGAAGCTCACTCAATGCAGATACATATATACAGCTTCTCTAAGCACTCCGTTGCATACCTAGTCATTCGTGTTTTCTTCTGAGGTGTCCTTCTTCCAATATCTTTTTCCCTGTTCGCTCGATCTTAACGAAATTGATAGGCGAAAAATAGGTCAGGATGCAGATTTCGTAATCAACGATGACGAGGTTGCAGAAGGTTAAAGTGAAATTTTTACCCATTTATTATCTGATGCATTTCTTGCCCCGTTAGAAATTTTGGCAATCCTGTTCCCTTCTGATGGGATTCATTATATAGGCAATAAACCACATTGCAGAAGAAGGCTAAATTTGTGATACGGTACTTATCGCTATTAACATTGAATGCAGTTCTTGCTCTTCCAGCTTCTCTTGCCGTTCCCGAGGAGTATGATATTCATTGCGTCTTCTTTACATAGAAACTATATTTTCTTTTGGTTTACGATGTACACATATTGTAGCAAATCAGCGAAGCGTAGAGGAATCGATTTTTTTCCTTCATAGCAGACGTAGTCATTTTTTATTCCAAATTTTCGGGAGCGGAAATTTTGTTCTGCTGAAACTATCTCACACTGTATTCTGGATAGGCAGTGGAAATGAAATCCGGTGTTGTTTCAGCGCTTACGAATCCACTATATAATAAAACACAGTTGTTGGTCGCTTGCCTGCTCCCTCGCATCCTTGCTTGCTCCAATGTTGGTCCGTCTCGCCGTCACGCAGGTAAGAGTTTAATAGGAGAAAATTGACGTACTGAAGAACAAGTTGAGATACCATACAATTTCAGCGCTTGGAGTACCGGTGACAAATATAGCTCTGGATCTCCGGCCTCGGGATCCCGGGCCAAAGAGATTAGAATACTAAGCTTATTAAAGTTTAATTAGGTTTGCTTATGTTTCCTTTACCTTTGGTAGCGAGGGAGGTGCGAACGGGGCAAGCTTTAGTAATCGGTAAGCTTAGTTTGCTGTCGAGGCTTACTTTCGCCTGACTTGAATCAGGATTGCTCAAAGCCCTTTCACTGAATTACTGTCCATTGCTCAAATTAGTTAAGTACTTGAGCTGAATAACTTTTTGTTGTTTGTTTTTCTCTTGTTCAATTCATGGTACATATACTTGAGCGAAATAATTTTCTTTAACTTCGTTTAATAGATTGTTCGAGCAGCTGCCGCATATATTATCGATCAATAGAATTTACAATTGTGGTCAACTGTTGCAGGTGTCGGTGATAATCTGGAGCCAGAGCTCCGTGGGTCGCCATTGGTTGAATTCCACTGGCCCCTTTGAATCATCTGCTGAAGTGACCGTTACTGTTCCTCGAATTCGTAAGAACTTCCCGCTAGGTATACGCGGAAAGAGGAGCGAGCATTCTCGCCAGATGCGAGAATACGACAGAGTTAGGGAAAATTTCCTGACACTGTTAACACTATTGAAGGGCACAAATTGTTAGATTTTGGTGTTGATACAAAGAAAAGTATAGTTTCAGAAGCAATTTTAATTTCTCGTAACCGTTACCTTGCTTGGCGGAGGTATGCGCTCTCAGAGCCTCTAGTTTCAATTATGACATGATGAACTGCTGGACACGTTCTATGCTTGTGCAATATACGGCACATAGCTTGGTGTGCAAGAAGACTAACTGCTGAACAGACTGGTAGGCGGCAAAAGAGAGTGAGAAAAATTTATCGCAAGCCTTTAGTACACAAACAACTTGCGCTTGGGGCTTGTATTTGGCAAAAAAAAAAAAGGGGAACGCTGAAAGAATGTTTTGCACCCTTCTTGGAATTACCGTTAAATAATTTAGCTAGTGTTTGTCCTGCAGTGAGAGTAAACAGGAGAGGCACATCGTAGGAACTGAGGCAATGCTCGTCATCACAACATTATTGCAAACAATCTATGAACATACGCCGGTGTATCTGAGAGCCAGTGCCGCTCTGCAGGTGTTCTCCTCGCAGACCGCTTTAAAGATGAGAAAAACGTTTTCGACCGAGAAGCTCGAAACTCCATCGCCCAGGAGGAACAAACTACCTTTTTTCAACCAGTTAAAAAGCGCCTCCGTCGTAGAGTCACTCTAGTCACGAAACGCTTTTCTCAGGTAGGCACATGTAGACACTCTCAACAGGAAGTTACGAATCACCCTCAGAGGCAAGTGATGTAACGTCTTTAGCAAGGAATCACAAAGTCCCTTCTCCAAGAGTAGCAAAGCTTCCTCATCACTAAGGTGCAAAATGGCCTTGTCAGAGATTTACGAAGTGCCATTGATGACAATAACAAAACGCCGGCAATGAGATCGCAAAACGTCTTCACTGCTAGGTAACCACAAATGAACCCTCTGATCTCTGAGTCACGGAGCACATCCATCAGGGCCACAAACACTCTTATAAGGGCAACAAGCAACTTTTGGCAAACATTTAATAGTACCACAAAAAAGTGACATCGCCGTTGAGTTCTTACTAAGCTTCGGCCGAGAAAGAGAACTAAAAATAGGCACTTGCAAGCTCTGATTTTTACTGGCATGAAATATTTTGTATCTCCCGAAAATGTCAATAAAATTACTGGACTTTTTTGCTACGACGTTACGAGGACTGGGGTGCGGCGCAATACTGCGTGGCTGATATATACTGCGTGGTGGTCCAGCTTACACTTTTGGTCAGTACCATTAGCAAATGGAAAGCTTCCTTATTTTCTGAGAAGAACATGAACGAGAACCTTCTTACCCTGACAATGGTCATTGGAGATGTCTGTTGCTACTTTTCATACTTGATTCAGCTTATTTGATGCAAGGGAGTAGCAAAGATGAAGTTCTTCATCAACAGCTCATGTAAGTCATTGATGAAACACTCCTCATACAAAAGAAATCTTCTGCGGCTGAATTTTATTTTTCTTCTAATCGTCTGTTCGACTTCAGGGTTATGTTTATTTTGGAAAAAAATTTTCAGAAGGGAAGACAAATCCACTGCAGCTACGCACATCTACAGCGCGCTTGTAAAGTGAAGGTAAAGGTAAAGTCAACTTAGACCACACCCACACCTGGAAGACCCACATGCACTGGTTTGTGCTGCGGGTATAGGCCCACTGGCCCCAGATGAGTAAGTGTAGTTGCAGTCCACCTCGGGTCATCAAGACTATGACGCCATTTTGACGGAAGGAACAACTGACCAGAGACCTCCACCCCACTCATCTCTGAGGAAGGCAGTTCCGCCACGGCGCCGTGCATGCCCACATAACTGCCTAGTCAGCACATCAAGATCTGCTTAAAGAGCTCGCGTGCCTGGCTGGGCATCGAACGTGCCCGCGATACAAGGTGTGAGAGCTGAGAACGGAAGCATGCTGCTACCGTAGCGGCACAGCTGCGTTTCTGGTTACCTTCGTAAAGTTTCGCATGTGCTGCTTCAATACCATAGGAATTCTTACTATTCGAAGTCAAAGACTGCTGAAGTCGCGCCCAAAAGTGTGCTCTACGATCGCTTCTACAAAATCGCTTGTTAAAGAAGCAAAGCAATATGAACGACGGCTGGTGGAGGTAAGATAAACATTCCAACTTGATTACAATCTGAGCCTGGGCATTCAATGATATATAAAATGTTTACTTTGAAAAAGCCTTTAGGATTTCTTGTACACGCTCTAGAAAGCCAGTAGCTCAGATGCTTCCATGTAGTTGTAGTTCAGTTTGCAAAAGTCAAAGAAGAATTTATCGCAGCCAACGAAAGGAATATCACAGCGCGGATCTTCAGCAAAGTGAGCTCGTTGGCCCTCTTCATTTTCGCTTTCCTAGTGTAACGCAAATGGTCGATGGGAACAGGTGGCATTCTTTTGATTTTCTTCTTCTACTACACATACGGCACCGGGCATAGTTTCTCAAGTCAGGTAACGATCAGCTACTACCGATCTTAAATTAATTTATGCCAGTAAAGCACCTATTACGTTATAGCCAGAGTAAAAAGTTCATAGTACAGGACAAGACAGTATCCTACAGACACTTGGCGAAATGGTATCATTGATAAAGACAATTATTTTTTCAGGAAGCCTATCTGGCAGCTAGGTGAGTTACCAGCAATAATTTTAGCTCACGCAGGAATTTAGTGACGATCGCAATCATATTTATTATTATTTTTTATTCATATTTTCGACCAAATGGAAGCCGACCCTAATTCACGTTACACTTGAAAGATAATTTGGAAACAATGCATCGTATTTTCTACATTTTCAACAAGCACACTTGCTTGCGGTTTGTATAGAAATTTTCTGATGGAAGGGCTTCGAAATGAATTTGACATAGCAGGCCTGGACATTGAAGATGATAAGCTCGCCAAGCAGGTGAGGATTATTTTTCACCAAAGTTTTCATTTTGGAGATATATGAGCTGAAGAAAATAATACTGAGTATCGTAATGCAGAAGTCTGCAGTTGGCTCCTATAAACTCACTATAAACATTTACATTAAACATTGACAAAAAATGTGGTTCGAGATTTCGAAACGTAAGACAATTTGCTGGACAATTTGTCATTCGTATGTAGTAGATTATGATCGCCAACAAAGCTCATGGGCCATTATCCAAGAAAGTTTTCGGTCTTTTTTTTTTTTTAATTATGTATGGCAGGAGCCTGCTGCCCACCACCGATTCCTCTTAAGATTTAATTGCCGTTGAACATGTGCCATATCTATGAGGCGTACGTGATGTTTAATTTAGGAATTGACTATAGTGTAACAAGACTACATATTTTACTTTACTAACTAGGTTTTTTCCTATATTCGTCCGAAAAGAAGCCCCTGCAGTGGGGTTATCATAGTCAGGTTAAATAAGGTTAGAGCAGTGATGAACTGCACCTTCTCTGACGCTTACGATTTTTTTATTGACGTCTTTGGATTTTTTCCAGCAGCCCAGTCACCTAAAGTAATTTTAATTACTAGGTAGTAGGTATGCTTATCTACCGATTAATTGAAACACATAACTCACGCAACTAAACCCTATTCTTAAACTACATATTTAGATTGTATTTCTTTGCTGCAGGGTTCTTTGACAATGCATTCCCAAAGGAGAAAGGCATTTGTATTGTGGGGTAGCAGAGCCTATAATTTAAACGACAGTGAAGAACCATTTTTTGTAACATTAGCACCATTTGAAAAGTGGCTAAGCGGACCCAGTGGACGTTATGAGGTTAACCCTTCACAGTAGGATTTATTCTTGCTTTTCCTGTAGTAATTACACTGATAGGTCTCACAAATGTAGGTAACACTCTTCGGCTAAGGATTAAGAGAGGCAGGGAACATAAGAGCAGTAAGGTCTAAAAAAAATTAGCCGTTTCAGTTCAAGGCAATGAGAATATAGGACTCACAACTCCACAGACGAAAGAAAGCACAGACTCACAACTCCACAGACGAAAGAAAGTACTATATTGGCGATTAAAAACGATAATTCCATGAATATTATATCCAGTAATGTATTACTCTTTAAGGTTAGGAGCGTAGCACTAGCTCTGCTAATAGCACCTCAGCTTAGGTAAATATTTTACAGTTGCGGTGCGTCGTTCGACGGCGCAGTGTTTACAGTTTATGTCACAAACGAATAAAAGCATTATAGAGGATTAAGAACCATAAATCCATGAATTTTATATGTAACGATGTATTACTTTTGAGGCTAGGGGTAGGACTGGTTCTGCTAATGACAACGCAGCTTGGGTTAACACATTACATACGAAAAAATGGCGCGAGGAAGAGACTACCAATTCTGATTTAAAATTAAATTTAACACATCGCTATTTTTAACTTTTAAAACGAAGCATTTCCGACGGCTGCGACCTATAAATTCGTGTTCAGGGCATCAATATCTATTTTATTGATGGTCTAAATGTCTGGATTCCAGCGGGGGAGGGGGAGAGAAGTAAAAATTTAACGGAATTCGGTTCACGAGCAACTTGTAAATCTTGCGTACTTACTGACGGCTTAATAGTAATATTTTACATTTAAAGTAGTGGCTAACGCGTTGCCTTTGGGGTTTGTAACGAATTAATTCAAGTTATACTGTTTTCATTTGGAAATTCATTCGTTATCGAGTAGCAGAAATAGAATATTCTTGAAAAGACAAGCACACCCGTAACCACTCAACATAGCCTTCCGTCCGCCGCAAGTGTAATCGGTTTGCAATTATTGCTTCAAACCCGGCCCAGAAATGTAAATCGAACGCTCTAAGCTTCTAGAAAATTCAGTTTCAATTATATCAGTCACAGCGGTCGCATCGAGCGCCCCCATACACACATTCTATGAACTGTCAGTGCAGTCGACGTGACATTAGCAGAGCCTGTAATGCAGTTTTGTAACATTACATGATGCATCAAAATCCATGGGTTATGGAAACTCCATTACCTCCATAGCGCCTCTGTAATTCAACTTCAATATTTCTGTGACTAGCACTATTTGCACCAAGTGGTTCCACTTTGCGTTAAGAGTCAAATCCCAGATATAGTTTTATGCTCTCTTGATATTTCAATAACCGACGTTTTTTTACCTTCATTAACACGATGCTTGTGTATATGACACTGAAGTATGCCGAATTTAGGAGACTAGCTCAGTTCTCTGTATACATTCATGGAATGGATGGAGTACTCACTGCACTTGTTGTCTCGGTACACAAAATTTGCTTCTTAGCTAGAGAAGTGGTATGCAATGTTCGGGATTGCAGTACCAGTGTTTCTGCCATTCGTAGTCCGCTAGCAGGGCACTGACCTAACCAGCAATGACGACGGCTAGAAGCAGGGAAGCAGTTGTCATCTGAGCCTTCCATCTATGAAGCCACAGCTCTGACAATCCGTGTTCGGCTGCAGCCGGGTCTAAGGGCATTTTCGGTAGCACAAATTAGTGCATAAGGATTTCCGAGTTGGGGTGCTCCGGCATTAAAGTTTTATCTTTACATTCATTGCTGCCAATATCACTTAACGGCTGCCAATGCACTATCACTTCTTGGGTGCCAGAGAAACATAACTTCAAGGCTGCCAGCTGCTACATCACTTCATGATTGCCGGACCTACATAACTTCAAGACTGCCAGCTGCTACATTACTTCATGATTGCCTGACCTACATAAGTTCAAGACTGCCAGCTGCTACATCACTTTATGATTGCCTGACCTACATAAGTTCAAGGCTGCCAGCTGCTACATCACTTCATGGATGACTGTCTGGGCTATATCACTTCAAGGCAGCCACAGTTATGTGCATCACTTCAAGGTTGCCAGCTGCAACAATTCACTCTTCATCTCGATCTGCTGTCTGCACTTATTTTCTCGCTTAGCATATATACCTACCCATTCCATTAGAAATCTGAGTTTATCAACAAATTCAGACGCTTCTGTTCTACAACGTAAGCCTATTTATTTAACTACCTGTTGCGAAATCTTTCTAGCTTACTGAAATATCAAAGTACTAGTGGCCCGTGCCGTCATTATAAATGACGGCAAAAAATTAACACTTCACCAATACCCCCACCGTCTTTTGGGCTTCCTCATTTTTCCTATATCTAATACTGAAGAAAAAGATTCCAAGGTACTCAACTTTTCTTTTTGCCAGAAGGGCAAGCAGACTGAGTTCTATTCTCCCCTATCTAATACTGAAGAAAAAGATTCCAAGGTACCCAACTTTTTTTTCGCCTTTTGAAATCTGATTTTTCTCCTATGTTATTAGTTCTATTTTTCCCCTATCTAGTACTGAAGAAAAAGATTGCAAGGTACCCAATTTTTTTTTCGCCTAAGAAAAAGATTGCAAGGTACCCAACTTTTTTTTCGCCTTTTGAAATCTGAATTTTCTCCTATCTTATTCCCATAGAGCGTGACAGGAAAGATATAAATATAGTTATAAATAAATAAAAAATAAATAAATAAATAAATAAAAACACGACGTGAATTATTATATAGTACTGATGTCATAAAACATGGACTTACGATAACACACTTCAAGCCGCTATATTTTTGTGACACTATTACTTCCCAGTCGAAAATAATGGTTGTGATTATGGTAGAATATAGTAGTGTATGAGAGATTAAGGTTGATTATGGATGATGAAACAATATGGTAGATATGTTGACCAAAGCATAAGGTTGATTTTAGTATATTTAGGTCGATATTGGTGGAGGCAGTATTGGTTGTTTATGGGTGGTCAGAAAACGAAAGTCGATGGTAGCACATGGACGTATGAAGACTATATAATTGAAGGGCAGAAAGGGAGAGTGGGCTACTCGCAAATAGGCTGAATGTTCCAATGAACAATTTTGCAGTGGTAAGCGAAAGGCAGAGTACCTCTGTCGGATAGCACCTTGACTCGCGTCTTCGCGGGTTTCTCCACTTCGGGAGGACATGTCTAGT
>LQNS02277219.1:1768958-1779428 GCA_001587735.2 Parhyale hawaiensis
ATATTTATATTAAAATTTGGTGTAAACTGCATTCTTTATCTATCGTCAGATGAGTTATTATTTTTTCAAGGGGTGCGAGAAGATATGTTTTCTAGGCATCCAAGGCTGAGGTAATGTTGGGATTCTTGGGAACCGTTGATAGAGGGGGGTGGATTAGGCGCATTGAGCTGGAGTGCGAAAAACACTTCTACAGCAAATTTGAGATTAGATAGACGAATGAAACCTATGCATGCACTGGAATTATGCAAAAAGGAAGAAATTGACGCTTTAACGAAAGCAGCCGAGTCATAATTGTGCAAATGGCAGCCATTACAAGAAATATATCGGAGAGGATGCAGCATTGAGCCAGACTGGGGATATAACGCTTCTAAAGACAATTAAAGATGAGACAGGAAATGAAATTTTGCACCGAGATTATGCAAAAAGGAATAATTTGATGTTCAAACGAAAGCAGTCGAGCTACAATAATGTGCAAATAGCATCCGTTACAAGAAATATATTGGAGGAGACGCAGCGTTGAGCAAGACTGGAGATATAACGCCTCCACAGGAAATTTAGAATGAGGTAGAGAAATGAAACTTGTGCATGCATGTTAGTGACAAAGGCATATTAATTAAACAAAGACGGGTCGTCTCAATACTTTGCTGTCATTTCTAACAGCGTGGGCACTCTAGTATTGTTCATAATACAAGTTATAATGGTTATGCATTTTCTTGCTCACATCCACGATTTGATTTTTTCTTAAATGCAGGTAAACGAGCTGCAGCGAGGATTTAGCCATGCAGGCATGTTAATGACAGGCGATTCGCTTACTAAGGAGGTAAGTGCATGAAGTGTCAGAAACGCTTCATAAATATTACTGTTAAACCATTTCTTGCATTAACCATTTTAGACAAAATGGTTTTATGCGCTTAGTGATCCATTTCCTACGCCTAGTTGGCAGGAGAACAGCCTGATGGACATGCCTTTAGGAAATTTAGTAGACTAATACTGTGAGATGAAATCGTAGTCAGATAGGAGGAAGTTTACACTGCGTGTTAGCAAGGTACTCAACGTCGAAAGCATATCTGTGCATGTTCAAATAGCAGAAAAGTACCGAGTAGAAATTCTGAGTTCTATTCATTCCAAACATGAAGAGACATCCGAAGCTTTAGCAGCTAGTGACCCTTTTTGAGCCAGCCGCAGCAATTGCTAAAATTTTAGTGGATATTTTGACAGACATAGCGTGGCGTTTGCAGAGACGCTAATAAACGTTTGGGCACTTGTAATCCAGGCTCTGGGAGGTGTGTTTCTGTACATTTCTCTTTCACGGTTCTACCATCTATCTTCCTATTCCATATGATGAAGACATTAAGAAAAAGTCGGATAAAACTTTCGCAACTGGTACATATTTGAGGGGGCATGGGGGGCACAAAATTATCATTTGCGGGCTGATTGTTCTGAAACTTGCTCAAAATAAACAGAGAATCCAGTTCTGTTTTTATTTTTTGTTAGGAATGTTTCAAGGATTCGTTTGAAATTTCCAAGGTATACATATATATTTATATATAAACCCTTTATCTCAAAAACTAAGGCCTAAATAAAAAATGTTTTAGCAAGATGTGTTTCTGTTTCAAAAATACATATTCTGGGCAAGAACAATCAACCCACATTTGATAAGTTTGTGACCCCGTGTCCCCCTCAAAAAATGTCCTAGTTGCGAAAGTTCTACCCGACTTTTTTAAAGTCCTCATCATATGGAATTGGAAAATACAGGTAGAGCCCTGAAAGAGAAATGTACACAGACACCCCCAGGAGCCTGGACTTTTGGTACTACGTAGACGTGGGAAGCAATATACCACTAGAAAATTCGCCCATATAAGATTATACCCTTTTCTTAGGAATTCCCGCCAGATGCCCCGAGATCTCATTCGTCTGACATTGGATTTATTGCGGAACTTTTTAGTTTGTCATGATGTATAAAGATGTATGGTGACAGTAATTTCAAGAAAGAATTGAATATACAGACATTTAATTCAGTGCACTAGGAATGAATTAGGCGGATTCTGATATTGACTTATTTAACTATTTACTAACAGATGGATCAAATCCACCAGCTGCTGACGGCCATTGCCCCACTGACCGTCCTGAGGACGTACACCCTAAACCGAGGCTCCTTGCTCATGGTAAATGCACCACAGACTAAACCCAGTCAGGAACTTCAGTCAGGAAGTGACACTATTGCGAAACGACCACTCTAACGCACTGAAGTGATAAGACTTTATCACAGAAACTTATTTCTGCAAGGTTTACAATAGGTTTTCATGTGACTCTGACGTCACTATTCTAAATGTTTAAGGTCTATTTTCTATTTACTACCCTAGTTAATAAGCTAATGGACCAAAATCAGTGTCTCGTAGGGACAGCGTTATTTGAAACTAAAAAAAAAAAAAACACACACGGTGATATAGGGTTCAGTGCACGGTGTTGCCCTCGTCAGTATCTGTAAAAATTACTTTTTAAACCATCGTCTGAAGTTAACGCATGAAATAAAAGTGTGTCATTTCCAATGGCGCAATTCATCCACATAAATATGTTTTTTTGCAGGTTCTCAATTCAATCGTGGCTTACGTGATCGTCCTGCTGCAGATGAAGGATCTACTTTCAGAAGAAGACACTGAATAGACCCGTGATTCTCTGACTTCAGTTGTTAACGCACCCCATATGAAAATGACTTGAAACAAGCTGGCCCCTACCATTAAATATACATTATCTTCGAAGATTATGCACCGAATGACCACAACATTTTCTGTAGATGCTCATAGCGTCAAGCGCAATGCCATTTAGTTAATTTGGAGAGTCGAAACTTTACAACCCCCGCCAAAATATAACTAGAGCACTCTGAGAGCGCATACCTGAACGTTGCTCACAAACACCGCCCCACAATCGCATAAAATTATAACTTCACGATACTAACGCGGCTGTAACTTCTCGATGACTCCAAGTGTCCTCGCTACCAACCATCCTCGTTCATCCACTCGTGTTGCTTCCAAGTTGATGCGATGCGATCCGTCTTCTTGACGTTTGGCACTGACATTGGATATCTTACTTAGCCACAAAACTACGCAGCTGCCCTGTCAGATGCCCCTAGCTTAACCATGATGTATAAGCCCTACTTTCTATTCCATGTTTTTTGTCTAACATTCACATCCAGAATGTTTCCTCTAACATTGCTACACTTTCGACGTTTTGAAATGTACTGTATATACATATATGTGCCGCAATAGCCCCAATTGTCTTATGACAGCTCTATATTTTATGAGCCTTCGCCTGGGAACAGCACGGTCTCGCATCTTCGATACCGCGATGTTATAAAAAAAGCATATTAAATTTGTTTCGGACCTGCCTACAGTTCGCTCTTATTATTAATTTACTGCCTATGATATGCTTCGGTACTGCACTTTTTGCCCAATAAATTGCGGAACATACCGTACTGTATAGCGCTTGTTCAATTATCATGCTTACTAAACATACTAATTAGATATTTCGTATTTATTCAAGTAAGTAAGTGCGTAAACTTCCTCTTTTAAGAAATATGAAACAAGATGTGTAATTAACACGTTTGATTCTATTATATCTTGATCATATCGTTGCAACCGAGGAAAAAGTAATATTTTCGTTCCATTTTGTGTATTACGTCACCATGTTTCATAATGTCCTGACATTTTATCAGGATCATACAAAATATGTATCTATGACTTATATTAATTTTCAAGCCTTTTGGTTCAGTATTTTATTTGTATTAATGGTTTAATAATTAAGTGTTTTACTGTTCCTTAACTTATGCGCCCGGCTGTATAAACATAGATAGGTAGATACCGTGTGATAAACTTTTCATGAATAGAACCAGAACCTAATTCATATGGCTTCAATTATGAAATGATGATTAATTGCTGGAGAGGTTCTATGTTTGTGCAATCACCGGCCGTGTGGGTCATATGAAGACTGACTGCGCAGCAAACTTGCCGGCCGCAAAAAATAATGAGAATAAGTCGCCGCAAGTCTTCAGTGCATAAACAACAAGCGCCTTGTGTTGGCCTTTGCCAAAAAAAGGAACGCTGAGCTACTATTATGCACGCTCTTTGGACTGATCGTCGAACAATTTTGCTGGTGTTTGTTCTGGCAGAGAGAGCAAACAGGAGAGGTACATCGTAGGACCTGAGGCAACGCACGTCATCACAACGTTATTCCCAACAATCGATGAATATAGGCCGGTATAACCTGACCATCAGCGCGACTCTGCAACGGTTCGCATCGCAGACCGCCTCAGAGAGTTGAGAAAACGTCTTCGGCGGCTGGGAAGCACGGAAGTTCTTCACCCGGGAGTCACTAACTACCTTTTTCAACCAGTTAAAAAACGCCTCCGTCGTAGATTCACTATATAGCCACAAAACGCTTTTGTCAGGCATATATATTTGTAAACACTCTCAGTAGTAAGTTACGGATCACCCTCATAAGCAAGCGACGTAACGTCTTTGACAGGGAATCACAAAGCGCCTTCTCCAAGGCCACAAAACTCCCTCATCACTAAAGTTGCAAAACGGCCTTCTCAGAGACTCACGAAGTACCTAGATACCAAGTGCCGAAACGCCAATATCGCGGTCACAAAATGTCTTCGCTGCGAGATAGTCACAATTGAATCCTCTTATCACTGAGTCACGGAGCGCCTTCATCAGAGTCATAAAATAATTACAAGGGCAACAAGAAGTGCTCGGCATACAGCACAAAGTGACGTCGACCGTGAGTTCTTTCTAAGATTTGGCGTAGAAAGAGAATTAAAAATAGGTACTTGCAAGCTCTGATTTTTACTGACATCATGAAATATTTGATATTTCCCGAAAATGTCCTTAAAATTACTGGACTTCTTTGCTACGACGTTGCGAGGACTGGGGTGCGGCGCAATACTGCGTGGCTGGTATACTGCATGGTGGTCCAGCTTACAGTTTCGGTCAGTACCATAAGCAAGTGGAAAGCTTCCTTATTTTCTGGGAAGAACATGAACGAGAACCTTTTCACCCTGGCAATGGTCATTGGAGATGTCTGTTGCTACTTTTCATACTTGATTCAGCTTATTCGCTGCAAAGGAGTAGCAAAGATGATGTTCTTCATCAACAACTCATGTGAGTCATTGATGATGAAACACTCCACGTATAAGAGAAATCTGCGGCGCCTGGACTTGATTTCTCTTCTCCTCATCGTCGGTTCAACCTCAGGGTTATGTTTGTTTTGGAAAACAGTTCTCAAAAGCGAAGATAAATCCAGTGCAGCTATGCACATCTACAGCGAGCTCGTCAGCACAGCTGCGTTTCTGGTTACCTTCGTAAACTTTCGCATGTGCTGCTTCAATACCGTAGGTATTCTTACTATCCGAAGTCAACGACTGCTGAAGCCACGCCCCAAAGTGTGCTCGACCGCTTCAGCAAAATCACTCGTCAAAGAAGCCAAACAATATGAACGACTGCTGATAGAGGTAAGATGAACATTTCAACCTGATTACAAACCCAACCTGGGCAATCAATGCATTAAAATTATACCTGCACTTTGAAATGCCGTTTAGGATGTCTTGTATACACTGTAGAAAGCCAGTAGCTCAGATGACACTATATATTTCAGTTCGCAAAAGTCAAAGAAGAATTTATCGCCGCCAACGAATGGAATATCACAGCGCGGATCTTCAGCAAAGTGAGTTCGTTGGCCCTCTTCATTTTCCCTTTCCTAGTGGAACGCAAATGGTCGATGGGAGCAGGTGGCATTCTTTTGATGTTCTTCTTCTACTACACATACGGCACCGGAGATTGTTTCTCAAGTCAGGTAACGATCAGCTACTACCGATCTTAACTTAATTCATGCCAGTAATGCACCAATTTCATTAGGGTTAGAGTGAAAAGTTCATTATACAGGTCAAGACAGTATCCTAGACGCACTTGGTGAAATGGTATTATTGATAAAGAGAACTATTATTTCAAGAAGCGCATCAGCTAGGTGAGTTACAAGCTAATTTTAGTGCACGAAGCAATTTAGTGACTACAGCAATCATAGTTATTATTTTTTATTGAATTCTTTCATATATGGAGGCTCACCGAAATTCACGTTACACATGAAATAAAATTTGGAAACAGTGCATCGTATTTTGTGCATTTTCAACAAGCACACTGGCTTACAGTTTTTTATGGATATTTTCAGATGGAAAGGCTTCGAAATGAATTTGACGTAGCAAGTCTGGACATCGAAGATGACAAGTTCGCCAAGCAGGTGAGACTTATTTTCCACCGAAATTTCCATTTTTTCTGGACTTATACGAACAAAATAAAAATAGTTTTGAACCCCGTTATACAGTACCTAGCATGTAGTTGGGTCCTATATACACTGACTATAAAAAGATACGTTAAACGTTGATCAAAACTGTGGTTCGAGATTTCGACACGTAAGGCAATTTGCTGTGCACGAGATGTCATTCCTATGTAGTAGATTGTGATTGCAACAAAGCTCATGGGCCGTTATGTAGGAACGTTTTCGGCCCTTTGTTTTTAATAACGTGTGACAGGGACCAGGTATTGTGACAACGAGTCGTGTATGTTAGTTGTGGGTCGGTGTGAAGAAAGGCATGGAGGTATGAGGAAATTTAAGGCTTGGAGTCTATTAGGGTTCAATGATAGGGGTTCGACAACTACAACCAGTAAGGCTTTGGGATACTTCTACCCTGCAGAAATCCCAAAAGAAAAACATGCCGGAATTTGTATAAATTATAGCGTTTTAATGAACAGCTCATCATCTTAGATGTGAAGTGTCAAGTGTAGCACCATAAAGACAACGAGTCAAAACTGATGCTATAAAACGTTCATCCACATTATGTCCACTCATTTTAGCTAATTAAGTTTTGTATGAAAGTGTAGGAAAATGTGACCAGTATCTCGTTAAGCGTAACTATACTGCCAGGAGAAATTGCAAGCATGACATCACAGTTCATAAAGAGAAGATTGCCATGAATCATATTCCGTATTAATAACATATGCATATGATTCAATAAACAGTTAGGCACTAAAATTACTGCTGATCCCGCAGACACCGTATTTTCGTTTGTTTGTGGCAAGTACGGTTACCATAGAAACCAATGTGTCTAAGACGTACATGAGATCGATGTCCAGAAGCCTGTGTACAGTTGAATGGGTGTCAGAATTCTTTATAACATTAAGCGTAAATATTGGTCATATCGGAACTTTTTAATCATTAAATTATCGTCATACCTCCGTCATTATTACAGTATTTATTTCAAAAAGACGAATAGCAATTATTCGGGCTCTAAACGAGTCAAATAAACAATGATGAAAGTCATTTCATAAATACTTCTATGGGAACAACATGAATTTCTATTGTCATTCCCATGGAATTTTCGAAAACCATTATACCATCCCTTGAATCTGGATAAGCACATGCCAATAGTACAACCAGTTGAAAATGCAAGAATGATTTTTTATAAGAACACTAGCTAGACTTAGGTACAGTATATGTAGTCAAATTACTCGAGTTAACAACCAGAAAACAGGCAGTAACAAAAGAGGATCTCTTGTACAATTTCACCCTAAAATTCCACCCGTACAGTTGTCACCCCAATAAATCCCTTCTGTACAATTATCACCCAATAAGTCCCACCTGTACAATTGTCACCTCAGTATGTTTCGTTACATAGGTTAACTAGAGCACTCTGAGAGCGCATACCTCCGCCAAGCGAGGCAACGGTTGCAAAAAATTCAAATTGGATCTGAAACCATAATTTCCTTTGAATTAACTCCAAAATCCAATCATTTGTATCTTTTGATAGTAATAACAGCTTGTGCAATTTTCTTGTAGATCCGTTCATAACTTTTTGAGTTATACTGCTAAAAAACGTTACTACAAACATGAGTCAAACATACAAACGAACAAACCGAGCTGCACCAAAATTTAATCATTTATGTTTTTCAATATTACTAACAACTCCTATAAATTTCATAAGGATCCATTCATTATTTTTTGAGTTATTGTGCTAACAAGCATAAAATAAAAAACAGTGACAAACGAACGAGCGAACAAGCGGATCATTACCAAAATTTGTTCATTTACTCTTTGTTATATACCTAGCAACTCATGTTAATTTCATAAAAATCCATAAATAACTTTTTGCGTCATGGCAGTGAGCAAAATTAGGCAAACAAACAAACGGATGGACATATCTGCACCAAAAGTTAATCATCTGTTCCTTCTAACATACCTAACAATCCCTGTAAATTTCATCCAAATCAGTTCAGAACTTTATGAGTTATCTTGGTGACAGGCAGACAAACACGATGAAAACATAACCTCCTTGGCGGAGGTAATAATAGGTTAGATTAGGTTGGGTTAGGTTGCGCTGGGCTGGGTTGAGCTGAGCTAGGCTGGGCTGAGCTATGCTGGGCTGAGCTGGGCTGGGCTCGGCTGAGCTGGGTGGGCTCGGCTGAGCTGGGCTGTGTTGAGTTGGGTTGGGTTGGGTTAGGTTAGTTATCAAATTAGGCCCGCTACACAACTGTCACCCCAGTCTTTCCAACATGTACAATTGTCACCCCAGTCTTCCTCACCTGTACAATTCTCACCTCAACATTTTTCACCTGTACAAATGTCACCCCAAACACTTCTGGGGTAGCATTTGTACAGGTGATCCAAAAGGGGGAAGCTCAAGGCTGGTGAAGGACGAGGGATGTTTACAGAACCTCCCTATTGCAGGTGCGCCGGATACAGGAGCGCCTGGAGAAGCTAGCTCCTCTCACCATACTACGAGCCTACACACTCAACCGCAGCTCCTTGATTGCCGTGAGTTTAAGGACAAATTGGGACGTTTTCGATTCGCACACTGCGATCGAGATCATCTAATCCGCTTAGTGGAATTATGTACGGAAGTTTAAGCTTATGTTCTCGATTCGCTATGATATACAATGAGCTGCAAGCAGTAATTGCAAAATGAATGCGTTTGGGACGGCCGAAAATTCAACCCTTCGGAGCAGGTCATTGCCCACTAGGGACCAGTCGAGTGTACGATTGCAGTCAATCACGGATGGTCCAGGCTATGGCACCGCAGTGATGAAAGATCCAAAAGACAACCCTTCAGCCTGTGGCCCATCCTTTGAGCTAGAAAAGTCGGTGCTTTTTTTTAGAACATTGCGACATTTTGGGGGATCGGAGGGGGGTGGAAGTATTTCGCAGTCTTACACAAGATATTTGGAAAATATTGTATGGGATTACTGTAGCTGTCAATGTGTCACATTATCCTTGCTAGATACTCGGAAAGTACCAGCTGTAGTAGTGATATACGAGATCTGATCCGAAACAGTGGTGACGCAGTTGCAATGACACATTCTAATAGCCCCACCGTTTGGAGTGGTAGGCTGTTCAATAAAATTCCCTTGCATAAATAATTCGAAACGTAACTAGCATTGCAATTGTGAAGTTCAAAGATTCACTCTATTCATACTTACTTAAAGTCACAATCAAACCAGATGGGAACTGTTACGTACGAGTGGAGATAACTCGCTCCTGATTCTCCAGCGTGTTGTGGGATTCAGCATCACCTTTGCACAAGATGGGTGGAATGCATAACATCATCTGGACTTCACCCGAAGAGAAGAACCGCAAAATCATCAAATAATTTCAACTTTCAGACTCTGTCAGCTTTAAAACAGATGCAAAGCCTTGGATAGCACATATAAATTAGCTCGCATATTTTAATGAAATTATAATGAATAACGCTATCAGTTAACAATATCACATGTTAAATACACAATTAAGTTTTGATTTGGGACTTTTCAGAAAAGATTCGGAGCTTGAGTTCAAGAAGCCACCACTAACGCCGCCCCCTCGTGAATGGTGCCCACGTGGAGATCATAAGCGTCGTGCGTGCTGTTTGTCACATGGTTGTCATATGGTAGCCACGTGACAAATGCCGCGTGGTAGCCCCAAGTGGCCCAGCTAGAAACAAGAAGGCCACCACCTTTGCCCAGGATAAAAAAGATTTTGGATCAATGTGACCAAGCCACGTTGGGCCACAGTGACGAAACAGCTGGTTGTTTTGCTACGAGGCAGCCACTGTGACCCAATCTGGACTCGTGAGATACTATCTTCGACCTACGTACGTTATCCTGTGGCAGCCACGTGGCGTTGACGTGGCACAGATAGCATCTACACCTACAAAGATACATATAGCTCCTGATCATAGTAGGGCAATTAGATAGCCTAGTAGACTATCTAATATGCTCAGATAAATAGTAAACACAATCTGCAAAGTAAATTAGATAATAATAATAATAATAACATGTATTTCTCCACAGGCGGGAGGTATTCTTGGATTATTATATTACAGCTTACATTAAAAAAAATTGTGTGTACATTAATTTGTTGGAAATATAACAGTTATATATTCACAAC
>LQNS02277219.1:1780511-1797212 GCA_001587735.2 Parhyale hawaiensis
ATGAGAAATGAGTAACCGAACCGATCTACCAAGACAACTTATCGAAGGGTGCAAAGAATAGAGAAAGACACTCGAGTGGACGGCCCCTTTCATGGCCTACCACACGAGAGAGACTAGAGGTGCTTCGCTTACGAGATCAGTTATCTCGATCAACGGTTTACCTCACGGAACAGAAAGGGGGGGATGAACAGGTAGAGAACCTACGTAACTGAACAGAACTAATAACACTGGATATATAGTAAATAGAGTTTGGCTAGAATGTATCAATGTCTATTTTGATTTGAATGTTGACGCAATTAATGTGGACGTATCTTATACTATTTTTTATGAAATTTCAGGTCCTCAATTCCGTGGTGGCGTACGTGATCATCCTTCTGCAAATGCAAGATCTGCTGCTTGGAAGAAACTCACCTGCAACCGAATAGACCCTAACTTATTTCAGAACATATTGAATGTTTCAACGTGGTGGACCCAACATTAAATGCAATGTCATTTTCAGCAAAATGAGAAGACAATACACCACAGTATACACTGCATGTCGAAGTATTAAGAAGTGGAACCCCGTTTTCCCGGACGTCTTTTTTTCCCTGAATCTTGACTTTTCTGGACTCTTAAGCCAATTTCAAAGTTTTCCCGAAAATACCAAAGTTTTCTGGTATTCCGGCTAGGATTCAATTTGCTCAACAGTCCAGAAAAGTCAAGATTCAAGGGAAAAGAGACGTCCGGGAAAACGGGGTTCCACTGGGCAGCTTCGTGTTTTCCCGATAAAGAATGTGTATTCGTTTGGACTAAAGTATATACCCTCCGAATTATAGCCGTATCTGCCTGCGTCTGTTTTACTAAAATAAATTGCATCAGCGCATATGTTAACAAACAGCGCTCACTTTCTAAAACAAGAATTTCACATTCCCATATTACTACTATGTAGGTACGTACAACATAGTAGTGTTATTTGATATCACGTGAGAGAAATACCATGTTTCAGATGTTGGAAGAAGGCACTGGCAATACCAAAGCTCAAACGGCGATGAAACGTGTGGAGTTTTCCAAGACAAGTTTGAGGGCTAACAGGAGTACTGTGAGAGGTAGTCCCTGTCATACAATGTCACGTATAACGAGAGAAGCTGTGAAGGCTGTTTGAGAAGTGTAAAAACGCTGCACTAGGGAAGATATTTCGAAATCTACCAGGTATCGTCTCTGAAGCAGATAGGCATGTACGTAAGACCTGTTGAGAGTTCCCTTCTGTAGGTATTTCGCTGTCAAATTGCTCATATGGGCAGAAAACTACATGTAGAAAGACGTTTCAAAAGTCATCTTTACTACCAAATGTCCATTAATAACAGCATCAGCGACTTTTTTTATGTTCAGCAGGACGCAACTATCGTTCAAAACTTTCTTAATGACATAATTCTTTTCCTATTTTAGATCAAACTTTTTCATGTTTTATAAATTCTGTTTTGGTTAAATTTGTTACAATGATTCTTTTGCTGTTGTTGTTGTTGTTGTTGCTTTAAGTAAATGTTTGTGTTTGCACAATTAGCATTTTTATTTCACCTTCGATATATATAAGGATAATAAAAATGATGTATGAGAACAAAAAAAAATACAATTTTTTATTGGGTATGGGCGGATCGCATTTATGATGATACAGCACATGCAGATGGATCTTTTCATCAGCTTGGGGAAAAATCTACGGATTATTTGTCAGAAACTTCATTTCCGAACTTTTGTCTCACCCGTTTAGACCAAGTCTGAGGCAATACTAATCGTAAACACGTAAGAATTGACACGGTCGAGCAGAATGAAGTTTTCGGGAGTTTAAAAAAGTAAACACTGCCACAAAAGCCTCACTCTTGAGTCAAAGATGCGGCACAAAGGCTGATAGCTGAAGTTCAAGATATAGGTTACGGCTAGTCCCGTACTTTCTATCGTGAAGACGGGATAACCTACCACGAAAGTTGTAGGTGAAAAGACCCTGACGTCAGATCAACTCCTATAGAAGTTAATGTGACGTCAAGGTCTTTTATAACGCCTCACTGCAATAAATGCAGCATTGCTTTATTGCTTTTCATTCCCAATGTAACTTACTGTCTGAGAACCCTCACCAATGTGTTGCAGCTGATCACCGTAACTGTCCCACTGGCTGGGAATTTCCGCTGTAGATTTGAGTTTTTCATCTTCAAATAACGGAAATTACTCCAGGCTCTAGGGGGGTGTCTGTGTACATTTCTGTTTCACGGTTTTACCATGTATTTTCCTGTTCCATATGATGAGGACATTAAAAAAATTTGGGAAGAACTTTCACACCTGCTACATTTTTGAGGAGGATCGAGCATGGGGGGGGGGCAAAATTATCAATTGTGGACTGATTGCTCTGAAACTTACTCAGGATATGTATTTTTGAAAAAGAAACATATTTTGTTCCCACAACTCTTTGATTTTGGCCTTAGTATTTTAGTTAATGGGGTTTAGATATATTTTGGAAATTTCAAGCGAATAACACTCAATGGGTTTTCATGCTAGAATAAAAATAACGACAGTTTTGGAATCCTTAATGCATTCCTAACAAAACTATAGAGCTAAATTTTCCATTTTTTGCCCTCATAATATATTCTTTTATTACAGCGGAAAAGAAAATGGAGACTCCAGCTATGATAAGAAAATATTATGAGGACAAAAATGAAAAATCCTGCTTCATAGTTGTGTTAGAAATCTTTCACGGATGCCAAAACTGTCATTGTTTTATTCCAGCATGAAAACTCATTGAGTTCTATTCGTTTAAGATTTTCATATATATATACTTATATAAAAACTCTATTATCTCAAAAACTAAGGCCTTAATCAAAAAAGTTGTGTTAACAGAATATGTTTTTTTTTTCAAAAATACATATTCTGTTTAAGTTTCAGAACAATTAGTCCACAATTGAAAATTTGCCCCCCCCTGCCCCCTCAAAAAATGTACCGGTTGCATAAGTTCTATCCAACTTTTCTTTAATATCCTCATCATATGGAATAGGGAAATACATGGTAGAGCCGTGAATGAGAAATGAACACAGACACTCCCCCCCCCCTAAAGCCTGGACTAAATAGCTCGGAGAAGGCAGAAGCCTGGTCTTCAACTCTTCTACGCGAATGCTCCTGGCGGTCCGTCTTCTACCAACTATTTAATCTATTTTTATATTATCTCAGATGGAATTGAACCAACGGTAAATGCCTATTGTGTTCAATACACAATGTTCGGGGAAGCTAGTAACATATAAGATTTAACAAGGTTCAAGAGCCTGATTATAGATAAACATTGACTTCCACTGACTGAAGGGCATTGTTAAGGTAAGATATTATAACATTCGAAAAATAGTTTGTGGAAGTCAAAGGAAAAAAGAATCAGACTGACCAGCTTGTTTTGACATTTGCTTTGTAATCAGTGAATGCAGCTGTAACAGCATAACAAAGACACACCGTGAGATATCCTGACTTTAGGAATACTCGATTGGGCACCGAAATTAAGTATTCGATACTTGACTTATTCGAAGCTTCACGCAGGTGTACGGGTTTCATCAATTCAATTTCAGGAATTGGCGCTGAATGGGTTACCCCTGAGACTTCCAGGAACTTAATCTTGCACTATAATATAGAGTTTTCAGCCAGGTAATCGTGTTGCATTTATCGCTTGCAACACGATTGAAAGGGAGAAAGCCAATGCTCTGCCTGAAATTTCGGGCAAGTCAGTCCTCGAAAGCTTAATTCCGGCACCAAATCAAACACGTTCTTAATGAGTTGAAGCTAAACTTCAATAATTGTGTTTTTTTATTTGGGTCTAACCTATTGAACCAGCATATCTCACTATGTGACTACATTGTTATTATTTATTTGTTTTTGTTAAAGACGGACCCTAGCGATGCTTCAGGTGAACTTATGAATTGTATGAAGAAGAAACAATGCCTTGACGTTGGGTATAGCTTTGACTATTTTTTTTTTTTTTGCAATTTTATCTTGTGAAATTATGCAGTACATTGCTGCGAAATCGTCCTCAACACGTTGATACAACTATACTTAGTAGGTAATTCAGGACTTCGTTTCACTGAATTTCTTGTTTACGAACGTGAAATATTTAAATTAGCGGGTCTAAAAAACGTTGCCCAAGCATGCAATATGGCCGATACAGATTAATTTTCTTGAAAATAATCTGCAAAGATAAGAAATGCAGCCTAATATGGCTAAAATTTTAAAAGATGTCAAGACCATTTGTCTCGCCTAGCATTTTCAAACACTTTAGCAGGATCTCATTCAATATAGCTATGAAGGTACTACGCATGAGCAAGAGCGATGTGAAATAAGTACAAATCAATCGACTACACCATGCTTGACTCCACACTCCTACCAAGTAGGTCCTGTGGCTGATTGATGAAACATTGATATAATCTTTACTAATTAGCATAGGGATATCAAACACACAACACACTGCTCATGATGATGCAAAGAACGCGTCTATTAACAGGAAACACACTTTCGTTAGCATAATCCATTGGTAAAAGGTAATGTTTATTTTCAGATCTAGAACAACTTCAAGTTATTTTGGGGCTCTCCGATCAATGTTATCACCCAGCGCTGATCTGCATGTGCTTACGAATTAATACGAGCAGATGTTTCTTGATGACAAATACCTTCCTTGCATCCCAAAGAACAGATTACTTTTTGCTTGAGGTTCGTATCTTATTTTATTCAAAGGATCTATATGGAAATTTGAGTGGGCCATGAAGTATAGTGTAGTTTTATCTATGATGAACTATAATTGATGGAAACAAGCTAATCTTAACTGTGCATATATGTATCACGAATAATACAAAGATTATATATAAGTTTGTCAATATCATTGCGGAATTAATCTATAAGTGCCATCAGTCGGTTGGTCCCGGAATAGTTTGCGGCCTTCCTGAGAGCATCTGATAGCTCAGGTTATGTCACAGACCACACCATACATTGACTGAACACTGAAATCGGGTCTCTCGCAATGGGACCTGGAGTCCGATTTACGCAAGTGTTAATAAAATGAGCTCTAATAATCACAGTGACCTCAAACAAAGGTTTATTTCTTNGTCACAGACCACACCATACATTGACTGAACACTGAAATCGGGTCTCTCGCAATGGGACCTGGAGTCCGATTTACGCAAGTGTTAATAAAATGAGCTCTAATAATCACAGTGACCTCAAACAAAGGTTTATTTCTTCGTTATACCACAAGGGAATGCGTTACAGAGCAGAGAATCCAAATTCACAATCATATATCTTCAGTAGGCGATTTATATCATACCTTCGTACACCAAGAATAATTGAAAATCCATCATAATTTCTAGGAATATTAAGATTTTAAAGAAGAAATTGGCTCATAGATACTACACGTAATGTACTTTAATATTACTTACAACTGAGTTTCTTCCAATGACAGATTTGAAGCAACAACCTCAGAAATTGATGTATGAAGACTGTAGAGCTCTCGGTAGAGATCATCTCAACAAATGGGCGGTAAATAAAACCCAGGTATGTTGAAAAAATAAATTAGGACCACAGTAAAACTACATTGGTAGCAATGAAATAAATATACATATTTAACGATGAAATGAAAATATCAAGACAGCATGTAAATGATATTAAAACATAACAATTTAGGGCTGTTATAGCCCTTTATTACCGGAGCCAACTAAAACTTTAGATTGTGATAGTCAACATCATTTCAAATAACTGTCTAGGTATATTACACCAGTTCGTGGTTGCCTAAATTAAATCACTTAATGGTTGCCTTAAGTTAAAACACTTTATGGTTGCCGGACTTAAATCACTTCACAGTAGCCTACATTACATCACTTCAGGGCTGCCAGTGACATATCAGTCTACAGCTGTCAAAGCTGCATCACTTCACGGTTGCCAATATCACTCCAAAGCTGTCAGTGCTAGATCATTTGATAGTTGTTAATGCTACATCAATTCATGGTTGGCAATGCTACATCACTTCGTGGCAGCCAGTGCTTTATCATTCGGATCACTTCATGGTCGCTAATGCTGTATCACTTCCCTGCTGCTAATTCTATATCACTTCACTGTTTTCAAAACTGTATCATTTCACTGCTTCCAATGCTAAATTAATTCATGGCGGCCAGTGCTTCATCACTTCACTGCTATCAGGGCTTCATCATTTTATGGCTGCAAACTCACTTCAGTTCTGCTGTCTGTTCTGATTTCCTTGCTTTGCCCGCTTACCAAATATATTTCGTTAACATTTCCATCCACAAATCGAGCATACCTCGAATTTCAGAAGCTTCTGTTTTACAACATGAGACTTTATTTTACTAACTATTGCGAAACCATTTTACTGTACTGCAAATATGAAAGGATGTCATGCACAGTTACCTCAAGCCCTAATATTTTTGTGAATTTGTTGAATATAAAAGTTTATAAGTATATACATTGTACAGGTTTGCCAGCTATTACTGAATGCAAAGGAATAAAGTGAAGTAGCCTAAACAAAGTATGAAAAAGTAATGGGAGAACAGATAAATATGCGTCGGCGGCGCCGTGCTGTCAGGCCCAATTGCGGAACTAAAATATGCCTTAGGGGCCAGTGTCCAGTCAAGGTGTGGTGTGGTCTATGGTTAGGTTAATTAAGAATAGGTTAGGTTTGGTTCAGTTAGAATAGGTACCTGATTCAACTTAAGCGCCCACGTGCTATGATATGTGTACCGCAATGCCAGGTGGGCCGCATGCTAAGCCCGTACAGGGGTTCACGTACTCTCATGTAAAACCAATAATTGGCCTACAGTACCTACAGCAGTGAAGAAAATTAAACCAAAACAGCATGCCACTTTCAAAATTAAATATTTAACTTATTATTCTTCCAGTATGTTCTTCAAATGTAGCCTAATACCTGCTGTAGACTGCATTTGGAAGAGCAGAGGAGAAAAAAAAACAGGTACTGGACAATATGTGTAATTGAAAACTGTAAGCTGGGTAAATTTAACGAACAAATGGCAAACAAAAGTGAGTTATTAACAATAAGTACTCATATTAACATCGAGCTGTCAATAACATCTTGGCATCTCCACACGCCTGATTTTATACAAATTTATCTACCTGCTCCTGTTCAACTTTGTTCCAGGCTTCCTGGAGGTCCTAGCACAAACATGCCATTATATAATACTAGTTGACTCGATCGTGTGTGAAGAAATTCACACAATAATCGATATGTTTGTTCTCTTCTCTGCCTTGCCGTTTCCGCATTTTCCCGCTCACGCTTGTTAGCAACTCGTATTCCCCTCCGTAATCTCTGCTTCAAGTCTTTGTTGTCACTCTGCCCCATATAGGCGCTTCATCTCTCTTCATTTCTAACACGTCATCCTTCTTGAGACGGTAGTCCTCTCGTTCTTCTTTTACGTTTCCTATCCTCTTTCTCAATTAAACGTGCGTACTCCAAAGTAAAATCTTAAGTAAAAAATACTACAATAAACTTGAATACCACCTTAGACAGGTTAAATGCAATGTAAGAGAACCGTATCCATAATACGGTCTTCCATAGTTAACTACCTGCTTCATTGAAATGCTGAAATTTCAGGGTCTGAAGCGAATTCTGCTCTCTCTGAAGCAATAGTTGTCTAGTGCCCGTTCTATAATTGTTTTCTGCTCCGTTGATCATCTGAAAATTCATAAGTTGTGACCTGAGAAGTGAAGAACCCAAAATGGAGAAAACACTTTGCTGTCAAGAAATCATCATAGTCTTTACGCGCCTGCTGACCGCTGAAAAATATCTTATCATTTGCATCGATAATTATGCACTCCATAAGAGCATCAGACTTGAACGTTGTCAAAGAAAGACCAGAATCAGATATACTGTTCGAGTGCCGTCATCTGCAACCTGGAATATTTCCTACTTATCAGTTTTCTATGAAGCTTGGCAGGATGACCACAGTCTTCAAGCAGATGAATACTCTGATGAAACCAGGAACGCCAGAGCTAATTTTTTCCGATCTATTTCGTTAAGAGCGTGACACGAAACCTATAAATAAATAAAAATATAAATATATAAACACACCACGGTCATTCTTAATTTTAGATTAGATTAATTAGATCCTAGTAGGTTGTTTCACCCATCGGTATAGCCAACCACTTCCACGTGTTATCACTAGGATTTAGTTCAGGACTTTGAGTCGGCAGCACGAAAAGTATATCTTCAGATCAGTAAAAGTGTTTTACGGTTTTAACAGTGTGGCAGTGGGCATTGTCGTGCATAAAGATGGGTTCAGGAATTGATGATGCCTTTTTCCAGGGACCACATACTCGTGACAAAATTTCTCTTCACTCCAGCGCTCACTAAGCCCTGCAACTTGATCAAGGACCCTACACAAGCGGCAGAGAACATTTTCCATGCCATCACGCTCCTGCCAGCAAATTTCAAAATGTCTTCAAGCTTTTTCTTAGCAATCAGCTTGCATTAGGACGTCTTCTCACACATAATGCCTGCCACTGGACCCGACAACAGTGAATACACTATCGTTGCTGATAACCTTTCGACCAGAAACCATACCATCAATCCATGTGACGTATTGACTGGCAGCGGCAAAGCTAGCTGTTTGGGCCGTTTTGCTTATGAACGGTTTGGCAGCAGGAGTTCTCATATTAATGACATTTTTGATCGGGTATCGTAATTAAGCCTTCAGGGCTTATCTTGTACGGAACGTAAGACACGTGCCCTGGCTTCAACTAGCTGATTTGCATTACAGGCATTAGCCTGGAATAGGTCATCCTTGAGGCTTCTAGAAACACAATATCGCTCTGTAGACTAGAGTTTCCAGTTGATTAGACGTAATCGCGTGCTAAGTACTTATACTCGCAAAACGATTCACACTGACAAAGACAAATATTTGTCGGAAGTTTAGAGCAAGTCAAGCCTCGATAGCTAAACTTTTGCCCTCAATCCAATGCAGCCTAAGCTTAGACCACGATAACGACGAGCAATGCGCACAGAGAACTACTTAGTTCCGGTAGACAAACTTTAGCGAACATAAAAAGTGCAATAACACTATGTCACAAATTTGTATTTGTGTTTTATTCTTGAATACAAAGTGCGTTTTCTTAACCCGTTATGCCAATAAAACATGCAAAAAATTGCTGTTGCTCCACAAAAACGTTGCTTCTGTGATCGGGACGATTATTTGCCAAAATGGAGAGTAGAATGTCTCTCAAAGTCCATGTTCATCACGATCATCTTAATTGGCAAAGTGAAGAAGAACATAAGGGCTTACTCAAAGGAGCAGGGCGAGCGCTTTCATCTAGATACAGTGGACTTTGTACGTCGATACCAAGGGTCGTATAACGGAAACATGATGGGGGGGGAACTTCATTGCGGGCTTCTTCTAGAAAGTGGTTTTCAGTACACTCTCAAGTCAATTGAAACATTACTCATTTTTGAACCTTTTCGAGTGTTTTGTGACTGCCTTTGCCTATTTACCATGCAACTGCTGTTTTTTTTTCAGACGGCATGAACGAAAATATAAAAATCTCCTCATTTAGTAGATAGGAAAATTTTGTGGGTTGCTGTCATAAAACCAAAGTTCGTACTGAATCTACACGGAATCCTAGACTTGCGCGAGTTCAGCTTGCCCGAAATTCGACTCGGACGAGCTAAGTATTGATAGCGCGAGCTGTATTCTCGATTTGCGCGGTTATTAAAGAAATCTGTAGCATCAAGTTGAAGACGAACTATATCATAAGAAAATGTTTGATGAACTGAATAAGTAAATTTAAAATTTGCTCTGTGTTTTTCTATTTTCTGTTTAGAGTTATTAAGCAATTTGGTTGGTTGGTTGTATTCTGCTCTCCCTGCCCTCAAGGTTTTTGGGAGGAGACTCGTGCTGCGTGCGGAGCGCACTCTTTCACTTTGGAGGCTGTCAGATGTCAAACTAATCAGTTCTGTCGGTGCTTCGTGCCCTGGTCGGCTAGGGTTTCGAATTTGTTGCCGGCATCGGCTTTTGGTCGTATAGGCCTGCAAGCGTTCAAGTCAGATGTTAATGGTTTTTTGCTGGATTTCCTTTAGCAGCGTTTTGGGCTTCCCGGTGTTGCAAGATGCTTCATTTGGGTTGTATTACCTGTCCGTGGGAGCTCAAGCGTGAAGTTTTAATAATAATAATATTCTTGTAATTTGCATTCACACAAAGCAGTCACTAACAAAAGTTTTTGGGTTTCAAACAAAAACAAAGTTGTTTCAATACCTCCTGCCTGCCTCTCTCTAAAATAGCAATGTTAAGCAGTTATCCCGGAACTTATTTATAGAAAACAATGTCTGGTACTCGACTTGCGTGAACAGAGAAAAGCTTATAGTAGTTTTTCAATTCGCTTTAGACATTAGCGGTCTAAATACATACAGTACAACACAGAGAAGCCAGAAAAAAATTGTGTTACCTGGTGTAATTAGTCAGCTGAGCCTCTATCAAAGTCTAAGTTACGGTAGCCAAATAAAAGCGTAGAAAGTTTGTAATAGAGGAACCAAAAGTTTAGTGGCTCTATGAAAAAAATCGTTATAGTCACTTGACTTTCGTGTTTATTCTACGGACGCGTTCAATTAGGTGGTCAAAGTTTACCTAAACACTACCCACTTAATCGGACTAGTTCGGAAAAGCAGAAAAGAACTTTAGCTGCGTCACTTCGAGTCGCGTGGCAGGAGCTAGAATCAGCCTGATTACACTGAGCCGACTGTAATATCTATTATGCGGAGTAAGACTAAGTTCATAGAAGTCTCACTGGTAATCGACAAAAGTCAACCCCTGAAACTTGAACCAGCAAGTCGAAGCTTGCAGATTCAGACCAGTCAAGTCTCAACGGCTTAATTTCGCTATCTAATCGAACTCGTACTTAGAAGATATCAGCTATTGAAGCTCACCAACATATATCTTATATGAATAAAATTTATTTTACACAGTTTTTAAAATTCAGACATTTCTAGCGTGAAGATCACTACCGGTCATATGTGGACCGATGTCAGTAGTACAAACTCTTTTATCCCATTCCATCAATTGATAATAAAAATAATAAGCGACTAATAGCAGAACGGTGCCCAAGGTAAATATTTGTACTCAGTTGTTGAGGCCATAGCAATGATTGCCCATAAGACTGCACCCAATCGATGCAGCAGAACTCCTGCATGTGTGTTACGATAGTATTGTACGCCGTCAGTTATCTGTCGAGTCTTCTGGGAAAACATCATCAGTTGGTTCGCCAGGAAGAATTTTTCGCAGTGTGTTGTTTCTTCTTTCGATCCAATTGCATGTACATGCGTAAATCTGAGAAAAGAGCTTATACTGCAGCAGCAAAGGGCAAGCAGTAGCAACTGACTGTCGAACAGGCAGGGGAGAATAACTCAAACTCTCCAGATTGTCCAGATTGGATGTGTCACGTTGCACTTTTCCATGCAACTGCGGCACGCCTACATCAGTATCCCAGCATTAGGCAACAAGAGAAAAACACAAGCTCAACAATCTTTCCAGATTG
This sequence comes from Parhyale hawaiensis, assembly GCA_001587735.2. Lineage (NCBI taxonomy): Eukaryota > Metazoa > Arthropoda > Malacostraca > Amphipoda > Hyalidae > Parhyale > Parhyale hawaiensis. Next base: position 1,792,047 of record LQNS02277219.1, read on the forward strand.
TGCAGAACACGTTGCAACTTTCCGTGCAATCCTGTATCAAGTTTTCTCTATATTTCGACGATCATGACGTGCCTACGAATGTACCCAGAATACACACTGAAAATTTTCGGCATCCTGTGCTACGATGTGACAGGCAGTGGAGTGAAGCTCCACATGGGTTGGATGTTGTACGCAGTGGCGCTCCAACTCACAGTTCTGTTGTCGCTCACAACTCGGTGGGTTAACCGAAACTTCGCGGCCAATAACGCTACCGAGGAACTCTTTCAGCAGATATTGCATGCTGGCCAAATATGCAGTTCCATTTCCTTGCTGATCCAATTGCTGGGGTGCAGAGGAGTAGCAAATATGATTTACTTCATCAACAGTGCGGGGGCTTCTGCCCGAGGTGATCCTTGGGCAAAGAAGATACGATGTATGGATTTCATCTCCGCTGTTCTGATTATCAGTACTACCCTAAGCATCGCTTACTATTGGATAAAAATGATCGATATTGATAGGAGCCACGCCTCAGCCAAATATTTCCATATTATTTGTAATACCATTTCTGCTGCCGGTGTTGTGCAAGTGCTAATTAATTTCCGCATGAGCTACTTCAATGGCTTCTGCATCTTTGAAGCCCAGAGCCAGCAGTTTCTTAAGATTCTACGCAAGAACAGGCATCCAACATCAGAGGCAACTCTTCTGGTAGAAGTTGAACGTTACAAATTGCACCTCAAAAAAGTAAAGAGAACACTTGCTGTACATTGAGTGTTGTCTTGAAGTGGATTGTTCGAGGGTTGTTTCAAAAGTGATGCCTCCGTTTATTTATTTATTTATTCCGTCCGAAGGGTCCCGAGAGGATTTCAAATCGTATTGAAATGATGACTGAACTTATGCACTCAAACAATGAAAATAACCTCTCTTTTTCAGATACGGTATTGATGGCGAGTCACTCTAAGAAAGCAATTCATGTCATGAACGTGACGTACGTCAGGAGCACAGATGCGTCATTGAATTCCTCCATGCAGAGAAAATTAATAAATCAACATTCACCTGCGCCTGGTGAAAAATTACGAAGCCGATGCAGTTGGTGGCGGGATAGTTAGATGGGTTCTTCCATTTCAGAGTAGCGACAGAGGTGTGAGTGACAAAGCGCGCTCCGGAGATGCAAGAAACCACCCCGGAAAACGAGAGCGCTTCGATCAATTCATCAGCACCGATCGGCGGATAACGGTGAATGGAATGCGTGTAGAGTTGGATGCGGGTGTCAGTGCACTGGAAACGATGTTGTCCTCGACAACAGCACTGTAATCGCAGCAGTGAAAAAAATATATATATATATTGACCGCCTCGGCCGGCGTTGACTTTTACGACCGAGACATCGAGGCTCTCTTTCATCGCTGGAAAAGTACTTTGAGAATGGTGGTGACTATATAGAAAAACAAATTTTGGAGCACAAAAGTTACTGGTTTAAATATTACTACTTCCATCTTCGTAGCTCTTGAACTTTTTGAGTTGAAAAATAGGAGGTATTTCTTTTGGAACGACCCTCGTATATAAGAAGCATGTTACAAAATAAAACGTACGTATTTTGCAAAACATGACATATCGTATAGGACAAACGTATCATTGAAAGTCAGACGTACTTTAAATGACAGGACGTATCATATAGAACGAGATTTATGTATACGTTCTAAAATATATATGATATATCACGGCATACCTTTCATGTAGAGAAATGATTTGTAACACGAAGAGTATGTTGTAGAAAGGAAAACTCTTTGCTAAAGGAGGAACATATTAATGATTGAAATATACGGTATAGGATGAAACATATCTTGTAACAGAGATACGTCCTGACAACCACCATAGGTGTTCTATACAGTAAGATGTAATTGGTAGAACGAGACATATCTCGTAAAAAAGACGCACTTTGTAAAGTGAGAACTACTATACCATAAGTTACTCACAGAAGTTCCACATATGAAACCGGCTCCAGGTCTGTTATACCGTGCAAATCCCTGAAACATTTTTGTGTGTGAAAAACACCTACCCATATCACCTTCAGAAAAGAACAATATAGAATATAGCCAACCAATATTTTCTTGCAGTAGTGGCCCAGGCTGTGAGTTGAACGAAACAACCGGGCTGTGGTTATACCTCAATTATACTTAGGCAAGTAGTGTATAAGGCCGCGAGATACCACTTTTTGAGGGTAGGTTCCCCTCGCGCCGGCGGGTCATCGCGCCGCCCCTTCCGGTTTCCCAGGCCCCGCCCACTCCGGTTAGCGCCCCCCTGACCCCAGCTAAACCGGTAGTGCATTGGCCGGCGTAAACCGGAAGCTCACGCTCGAGGGGAGCCGCGAGGGTAGGTTACCCTCAAAAAGTGGTATCTCGCGGCTTTATACACTACTTAGGCATACTATAGGGGCTTCTCCTACCAGGAGATTATCTTTTTCCCAGTCAGTCACAAATTCGGTTACAGTCTTTTTTTTTTTTACTCACGCAACTCCCTATCTCCGCCCTTTGGAAGATGTGCGGAGTGAAAATGCGCATGTGACTGACACATATGGTCAGAAATTTTCTTTATTTCAGTTCGTGGAAGTAAAGGAACAGTTCATGGATGGGAACGCCTGGTCCATCGCGGCTCACATCGTCACAGACGTGACAGCGCTGGCGATGTTCACCTTCATTTTTGTTTGTGCAAGACCGGGTGATGATCATTGGCGTCTTACATGTCCTGATTGACCTCTACTACATGTTCAACACCGGTGATATATTTAAAAACATGGTAGGTACGATGCATGCTGAAACATAGGTAATGCTCTAGTCACAGAGATGCTAGATCGTTAGACTACTGGGGCTAAGCCATATGTTGATATTACGACAATATTTCGGAGAGAGTCGGAACCTGACATCGGCCCATCTCTGGCAATGAGCCTGTTGGTCTGCCGATCACCAACTTAATAACCTAGCCTGAAGTAGTTAGATGACTAATGCTAGATGACTGATATTAGTTTGTATAGCTACCGTTTCATCAAATCACTAATGTTAGATGTCAGGAAGACCACTAATGAAAGATTAGATTACAAATAGTTGATAACAGATTATACATTTTAATAGATCACGAGATCAATAATAAAAGATCCCAAGAACAATAATACAAGATCACAATACAAGATGAAAATAAAAGTAACCCAAGCACTGCACACTACTGCGCACTGAAGGTGTACAGCTCTGCAAGCAAACGTAGCGCGTAATCGGGATCCAATGGTTAATAATTGTAACGATAAAACCGCATTGTCAGCGCATCCCAACAAGAAATCCTCATGCACTAATTTGTGCTGCCGAAAATGCCCCTAGACCCATAGGAGTGTACGGCTGCAATCTAACACGATTGTCAGAGTTGTGGCTTCATAGACGGAAGGCTCAGATGACAAATGCTCCCCTCCTCCCGGCTGTCGCCAATGCTTGTTAGGTTAGTGCCTTGCTAGTGGCCGAAACAATGTTGGTGTAATCCTGAGCGTTGTAAGGCACTTCTCTGACTAAGAAGCGAATCTTTGGTCCCGAAACAACAAGTGCTGTGCTCCAGGATGCAAAGAACTCAACGAGAGGACTCAATAAGACGAAAATAAAACTTAGCCATAACTACCCCACGTAGCAAATTTACGTCACATCGACGAGTAGAACTATTTGAGTGGGGGACCTCAGGCCTTCGTAGGTTGTTTTCTAAAACATATTTATAACCGTATTTTTTCGATTTAGTTCATTCAATCGCACGCTCATGACTGGCCAGCTGCTTGAGCGGCAATATACTGTAAAATGTTGTCGTCAAGTTCAGAACGTTCGAGCAATAGGCAAACTTTTACTGTGGTTTCTCTTGCCTACAGAATAATTGGTTATAACACTGCTTATATTTGTCGGTAAGGAACAAATATGTTCCGTGAAGAGCACTGTGAATTGAATATGAAGTATAAATAAGACTTCTGTTAAAGAAATGAAGTGAAATCAGATCGCCAAATGGGACCAAATTTCAGCGCTATTGCTGTGAAAGTTTTCACCAGCATGCACCGTAATTTTCTATAGAAAATTGTTTGTTGTTCAATTAGTATATATTCTCTTAATTTATTTATAGCTACGTTAAAGGGATGAAATGCGCAATTTAAGACGATTTTCCTGGCAAAATTAGTTAAAATACTTCATAGGCTGCTCAGCCATAGATTCATCGATGTGATGCCATTCATGACATCACTTTTTGATGCTAATTTCTTGTGAGTCCTTCCGTTACGCTCTTTACTTCCTGCTGTGCTCCAACCATTTCAAGAATGTATACTCAGGACTGAGCTGTTCTCTCAGAGTGAAGCGCAGTATACAGACGTATTCAGTACACTTCAGTGTCATATACACAAGCATCATGCAGCTGGATACCCAAAGAAATCAATTAGTGGAAACATTAAGAAAATTTGAAAAAATAAGTGGGATTTTGCTCTTAGCGCCCAGTGGCTCTCTTTGGTCATAATAGAGCTAATCATACGAATACTGAAGTTTAATTACAAGGGCGCTATGGAGCTAAAGCAGTTTCCATTATCCATAGATTTTTGACGCATCACATCATGTTACCAAACTGCATTGAAGGCTCTGCTAACGTCACGTCAAGTGCACTGACAGTCCATAGCATGTGTGTAGGGGTCGCTCGACGCAGCAGCAGCGACTGAAATATTCGAATTTGAACGTTCTTCAAGCTTAAAGAGTTTGATTCGCAGTTTAGGATCGGGTTTGAAGCAATAATTGCCAACTGATTACGATTGGGACGGCCGAAAAGCAATACTGCGGTAATACATATATGTCTAGATTTTCAAGGCTACTCTATGTATTTCAATTGTTCAATAATGTAACCGTTTTCAATGACAACACAAAACATATAGAATTTTTCTCCGAAGTTCTAAAAACTTGTTTTTGATCATTAGCGATTTTATTAAGAACGATTCTCGAATAGAAAGATAAACAAGCTAAATGAAAGGCAACGTTTCGGCAGTCAGCTGCGGCCATCTTCAGGCAAAACTAAAACCTGAAACAACTAGAGCACTCTGAGAGCGCATACCTCCGCCAAGTGAGCCAATGGTAGCAAAAATTCAAATTGGCTCTGAAACCATAATTTTCTTTGCATAAACTCCAAAATCTGATCATT